>JBCFYV010000088.1:323953-424392 GCA_039000515.1 Timema cristinae | reverse complement strand
CTTGAGGTACCCCATCTTCTTCTCCGAACAGCTTCTATAGCCAAAGTCATTGGTTCGGACACCAACGTTTCGCTTTTTCCCTCATCTTTCTTCTTCTTAGGCATATCTAAAAAAAAATTCAGACGATTTAAAACCCTTATAGTTAACAAAAGGGAGGGGTAAATTTAAAAACGAACAAAACATAAAAGAAAACTAATGGCTTGCAGGTTTAATCTGTAGGCAACTGTTTAAATGGCAATAAAATAATTTTATATTTGCGATGACATTCGTCCCTAATTATTGAAATCAATTCAACAATCCAGATCTCCAATAAAATTTATCGAGTATCCCATATTTCGTTCCAATCTTGGGAAAACCCCCTGTTCATCCTTTTGAAGAACCACTCCAATAATTTTGCGGAGATCTACTTTTGCTCTGTCTACATCGGGAAATTTGGGTATAGTTACATTATAACTGAATTTCTACAGGAGCGTGTATTGAATCCGAAGCCAATTTAAATTCTCTTGGCCTGTTTTGCCCAAGTTTTCATGAGCTTTTTGTCTATATACTGTTTTTTGGGATTGTCGATTTGCATTAGTTACAGCTTCTGGATCTTCGTCACTAGCTGGAATTATTTCATGAGCTTTTTGTCTAACTGCTGTTATTTGGGAATGTTGATTCGCATTAGCTACAGCTTCTGGATCCTCGTCACTAGCGGGAATTATTTGAGGTTCTGCACTTGTACTAGCTACAGCTTCTGCGTCTTCTTGTCTGGATGCAGCTGTAATCTGAGACAGCCCACTGCTACTAGCTACAGCCGTTACCTCCTCTGAGTCATGTCAACTTGGCAACGACTGTTCATTTCTGAATGACGTATAGGTTTCGAGACAACCCCCCTTTTCTCCATACTTTTTTAATGCTGACAAGTTTTGCATATACAAAAAAAATATTTATCATCTCTTTTGTTTTGTTCACATATTTTCTTGAAGTTTCAGTTTTTAGTCTGTCTCGACCTCCAGGACCAACGGGCCCCATGAGCTGCTTCAATAATATTGAAAATTTACTCTACATAGGCTCTTTTTTTGTCACTAACTTTTTGCGTCCCACAAATATTAATACCTGAATTGATTTAATCTTCTGTACTGTTTCTGTGTCTTTTTTTCCAGCTAATTGTGCTTCTTAAATTTTGTCCACTAATTTATCGTAAATTTCTTTTGTCATAACATTGTAGTGTTTTTTTTTCTTTCGTGTTGATCAATCTGTAATATCCTTTTTAAAAATTCTTCTTTCCATTGCGTTTCTTGATTTAGATCTTTCATGACACATGCATACGAGTCCATCTATACGTGCTTAGCGGAAGACTAGCGGAGCGGGTGTGCGCAGGGGGGCGGCGTGTCGACCAATCAGAATCGCTCTAATACGTCACGTGTAAGCTAACTGAACCTTGACCTGGGTCGAAACGAAACAGTTTTAACTGAGTCATTTTTGTCAAAACGCGTTTTGTATAGTTAAAACCAGTTTTAACTGACATTCATTTTTGACCAGCAGTAAATTCTAGTTGTGACAAAGGTATTCAGTATAATCTAGTTTTAACTAGTAAGAACGGGTATTCACTGTAACATATACATGCAGGGCCGGATCTAAGGGGGGACTATTACCCTGGGTTCCCCACAGACATGGCCCCCCCACAAATCCCCACAAGAGGTAAAATATAAACTCAAATTTTCAGCATGGAAAGTGATACACTTCATGAAATTGACTTTAAATAAATTATTGACGTGTTTGCTGCAAGAAAATTTCGTGTACCTATCTACCTACTTCATTTTACCTTGTTATTATTAAATGTGTGTAGAATCAAAGAGCTGCTTGGTTTTTAGCTTTCCTCGAACACGTTCTGGTGTAATTTACACGGGTTTATGGAGGCCCCCACATTGTATGTCGCTCCGAGGCCCCCACATACGTAAATCTGGCACTGCATACATGAACGTGTATATCTGGTAACTTCTACTGACTATCTCTTAACTACACTCCTACAGGAGATTGTGTATAACTTATATTCTGGCGTCCTTGCACGTTTATATATAAAGTCTGTTCACCGTAAGAATTGTTTTCTCAAAGGCCTTTTTCTCTACCAGAAATCTATTATATAGTAAGTAGGATACTGGTAGGGAAAAATACCTTTCAGAGAGTAATTCCTACCGTGAATGGAGTAAATATTAGCACCTTGTCTTACTACCATTAAAATTTCTCTTCGGGTGTCACGACCCATACAGTTTTTAACGCTACCGATCTCTGTTAATAACAAACTTTTTGTAAATATTCAAAGTTCATACCGAGGTAGGCGTGAGGATACTAACTCTTTAAGTATATTTTCTAAACATATTAAGTTTAGCTTAGAACGTATTCATTATTTAATGAAAGGTTGTCTCAGCGTTTTAAAAATGAAATAAAAGTTGTTTCACGTGAGATGGAGACCATGCGCATTCTTTCGAAACAAGGTCTCGGGGAATGTTGCATACCTCGATGCCAAGCTGATGAGGGCAGGTGTTTATGGTGTTTAGTTTGATTTAAGCTGTTGTATGGCACTACTTGGCAAATATCACGTAAACACTTTGGCCATGGGTCAAGGCGGTTAGTTAAACAACCATTTAGTATATTTCATACGTGTGGATGAATATACATGTCAAACGTTGAGGAAAGAGGAGGGTTAAAATAATCCCCCTCCCCCCACCCAAGTTCCATGTCCCCTGATCCCACCATACAAACTCCTCGTTGGAATTAAATAACATTTTACTATGAAGCAAATAGATCTATGAAATTCTCATTTGCACTTTCATAAAACAAAATTAATATTGAATAAGTAACACCTCCATGAACTTTTTATCGTGGATTTTGCGAAATTGCTTACATCACAACTAAACTTTTTTTTTTTTTTTGCTTTACAACTATTATTGTTTCCAGCCTGTGGTTTGGGTCACTTGTTTATTCAAGCCATATATTTTTCCACTACCGGCTGGCTAGGCTTGTCGTAGCTTCATATGTCTTATAATCTACATTAATCCAATTGATCCCAGCTTTTTTTTCTTTCAAATACTTATTTTACTTGTTAGTGGTTACTCCTTTAGGTGCATAAAACACGTGGAAAATATTTTTAAGATTTTAAATTGTTAATTTATAGTGATTATCTAACGTTCCATTAATGGAACAGTGGGGTTGGGTTGTAAGGGTGCATCAATAACATAAACATAATTATTTCAAGTTCCAATATTTATTATATTTTTCAGTGCTTAATATAAAAGGACAAATAAAATATACATTCAAAAGATAATTTATAATATTGTTATCATATTCTGAAAATTGAAATATGACACCTGGACACGGGAATCGAACCCGAGACCTTTGGCTTAGTACGCCAATGCTCTAACCACTGAGCTATCCAGGATTTGTCCCGTGTTTAGGGTAATTCTTCACTCATATTTTAAGGCAGAGTCTATGATGGACGTGTGGAAATCGTCGGCTACAAATGTTTGATTTAATTAGGATCAAGAGCTATCAGATAACGCAGCCCCCTTCGACTCGGTAGTTGGTTTATTGCAGCCATTTGTACAATTATTATATTATTATTATTAGCACCGCGTCTTACTACCCGTTCGGGTTATACGCACTTACGCTAATGTGTAATAGTAGGGTGATAGCGAGATGAAATGAAGGACCTACAGTTTAATGTGGAATCCGAACCACGGTGGAGGCCTGGCATTCCCCACATTCACAAGAAGTCTTGTCAGAGGTGAAGGAAGGGTTTGGTAAACAGATAAATCTTTGCCGGGACCGAGGATTGAACCCCGGCCGCCAGCATAGAAGTCTGACACCTTACCCCTAGACCACCAGGTCACCTACAATTATTATAATTGTACGGGATTGCATATTAATGAATCATATAGCCAAATCTATTATTTATGCAATGTATGCATTTATGCAATTTATGCATTTATGAGATTTATGCATTTATGCGATTTATGCAATTTTAAGAATATGCTATCTTAATGGAGCAATCCTCATTGGTCTAGAGCCAAAAAGGAAATTTTACTAAAAATTTCAAATGTCCGTGTTTGAAACCATTAAGCTCTTCTAACAAAACCACAAACTCCCCCACCTAATTTATTGTCCCTACAGGCAAAATTGGCCTTGTAGTTTGGAATTTTAAGCAATAATGTCTCATCCCCGTATTTCCACACTCGTGTTAATATTATTAAATCAATATTTAGTTTAATATAAGAGAGAAAACATAATAAATCCTCATATCTCTGCTCTATACTTCTAATATTTAGATAAAGTATTTTTAAATTGAGCTGATATGGACTATTTGGTCGAAATTAACTGTAGATAAATGTTTTCAATAGATTCTTCTTCTATGATATCAGTTTTGGTATCCACTAAGTGAGAAATAATGTTTCACTAAAGACGAAACTACAAACAAGTTTATAAGTTGTATAATATTAACTTGTGTCCATATTATTAAGGCTAATAACTGGGTCTACCTCAATAAATAAATGGTATGGTGCACCATACAGTCTTTCTCTCTCCTTTGTCTAAAAATGGAAACATTTACTTAAAACTTGTAAGATTTGTGAAACCAGATAATATACATTATTGCAGAAACATGATGGAAAAAATTATCATCACATTCCACCAAGAGGCATAAATGAAAGAAACGTATTACTCATTATTCTTATTTTACAGATTTTACATATTTTCATCAAAAAGCTTAATAATAAAAAAACTCACGTTTACTGAGACCTTGATTTTTTTTTTAATATTTACCAATAGTTCGCAAGCTAGGGACCATTTAAGAATTAGAGGCCTAGATATAGACACACAGGCAGACGGCATCGCACAAAACCCCTTTTCGGTTTCGGGGGGTCGACAATTATCAAAATTTGGACCCTTTTTTTTTTACGAGCAAAGTATTTTTCTCTTCAAGGTGTCGAGGGAAAGTAAAAATGGTCTATTTACGTAAAGATGAGCACAAATCATAATCTTATATGCTTCAATGGTTCAAGCATATTTCTAGACATTCTTAAAACTACTATCAACTAAAGGCTCAATGACACTGCGGAGTAAAATAATAACAATTTAAGAGGCAAAAAGTAGTAAACATTACATTAACCACTCGTGTAAGTTTTTGAGTTCATACAGTCATAATGTCTCATTATTTGAATATCATATTTATTTTTAACCTATAAACTATAGTTATACAGTCTTATAAAAGTGTTTAGTTAGATACCGGTACATTTTTTATATTTTACACGCCTTAACAACTTAAGTGTTTTATTGAAACATACCTCTTATCAAAACCTACTATTTAAAAGCCAAAGTTGTTAACCTAAATCTTAAGCCAAACAGCTTTTTTTTTAACAATCACAACTGTTCAACATTAAAACTACTTATAATTCCTTACATTATTTCAACGTTTCAAAATGGAACACGCTACAAATATTAATTTTGAGACAAGAGTCTAGATTCATATAAATGTGTCAAAACACAGATAATTTATTACATTTAATTGGGATCAAATTCAGCTTAAATTCACAAGTACTCAACTCTCTAAAGTTCACTCAACGAGATGAGTTTATTGGTGTAATACGTTCCATATTTTCTGCGTTGGTTTCCCTAAACATTAAATATTCTCCTTTGCAGTCCACAACAAGTGATTGTGGATTTTAACTTTAAGGAGGTGGCTTTGTACATAATAGTTTGTGCTTTTTGCAATGCTTAAGCCAATGAGGGTATATTATCCTTATTTTCTTCAATGCCTTTCCTAACATTAAATGAACAAAACCTTCTTTGTGTTGCACACAAGGAAATTGCTCAATAAATGTTTCTAGGGCATGTGTGTGAACATATCTGTATGGGAGTTGAGATTCCCTATGCCATCATGCCCTTTATTGAGATATTATGCTCTATGAAAAATTAGATAATCATGTCATGACTCAATCTTTGCATCACACTTTTTTTAATGTATTCATGCAGAGTTTACAGTGAAATTTCCGTTCTATCTTGTATGCAAGATAGCCAGCAACATATTTAAAAGATCGAACGGTAAAACAAATAATGGTCTAATCTTAATTTATGATGATAAAATAACGCTAAAATTGTATGTGTATTTTCATACTCATTAGTTCCTATTTAAAAACAATTCATTTAATAACAAAATAAGTTAAATAATAAATAGGAAAGCATTTTGAGATACCTATCTATTTTGAATTTCACGTATCAAAATAATATTTATGTAGCCTACAATCGGTTTTCACTGAAAGGTAATATCAATACTATAATGGACTAGACTAGCCTACAGCCGTATTTTATAAGCTACAATGTTACATAATAATATTTAATGATAAAGACAAGTGTGTGTGTGTGTTTGTGTGCGATGCCCAGCCAAATCTACGGCACGCAGAGATCTGGCATTTTTAACATAGGTGGATGGAAGGGAGGTCCGAATGAAATTCCAAGCAGGATTTTTAAATTTTCAATTAGATTTTTAATTAGGCTATTTTAAACAAATTTTTGAAGAAAATATTTTCTGTTTTAGAATTAAGTTTCAAATATATGGGCACCATATATAATTCTTATAGCACAGTGGGTCACGGGCAACGCCGTTCGGAATTGTTAGCAAGCTCTCTTTTATGAATTACTAACATTTAAGTAAATGGAGTGTAGGGTATATAATATGTTGAATAATTGCTTCAATAAACCATACATAATTTTATCTATACTATATGATTAATTAAACTTTCGAACCAATTTAACTTTTATTAACAGACATAACCCCCTTTCAAGGTCGAATGATAAGGCAAGATTCACAAACAAACGGCCCGCGAGACATAGCTGACCGGCTTGTTTGTCTGCAATATATTTATAATTACTATCCAGCCTGCATCCATGTATTCACACAAAATACAATAGTTTAACGTTAGTGCTACTACGTAATTTTAAATAACAGAAACCCTTAGAACTATTTAAAACTATCCTATATTTTTGTTTTAACTTTAATTACTTGAGTGTGGGAATTTTAATTTACACCGGGAAAATACCAGTTTTTAAATTAATGCAAGTATACATTAATGATTTTAAATACATATCATCAAATAGCTATTATAGACATGAATTAGTGGCCACGAGGTATGGTATCTATATCAAATAGTCATCACCTCTGGGCTTCCGGAGGTGGGGACGAGTTGCGGAACAGGTGAGGCTGCTAAGGCGAGTCCCACTGGTGCCTTGAAGAAGGACCAGCGAGAGACCGCCGAAATAAATAATATTAAAAAAGCGTCGAAGGCCTTAACAAAGCCTTCGCGCAAGGATCCGACTACCCAGTCTCTCCAAAATAAGCCGAAGCCTCTCCTGAAGCGGGAGGTATAGGAGAGACTGGGAAAGGCAAGAGGGCTTAAAAAGGACCTCAACAAATTTTTATTTTTAAAGGATAGTGAAATGGATTGCGAGGATAACTAAATTTCATAATAATAACTTATGTCGCTACTACAATGGAATTGTAGGGGTTTCTATGCTCGTGCAGAGGAAATTAAACTACTAATTTCTTCCCTGCATCCTCCCATCTTGTGTTTGCAGGAGACCCACTTCCGCCCAACTGACAACCCGATGCTTCGTGGGTACGATGTATATCGTACCGACAAGCCTTTCTTTGATCGGGCTAGCGGAGGTGTGGCTATATTCGCACGAAGTACTATATATCATAAGAATATTAATATTGTTTCTGATCTCCAAGTGACCGCTGTCAGAGTCTCCCTTCCTATGGAGGTAACCGTATGCTGCATCTACCTCCCACCAGGTGAACGTGTTTCCAAGAGGACTCTAGAGGCCCTTTTATACAACTTCCCGCCCCCTATATCATCTTGGGGGACTTTAACGCGCATAACCTGGTGTGGGGGTCTAATTTTACAGACACCCGCGGGAGGATGGTAGAGGATATTCTTGTCTCGGGAAACCTGGTGTTAATGAACACCGGGACCCAGACACACTTCTCCACCTTTAATGGTGTATCCTCTGCTATCGACCTAGCCCTATGTAGCCCCGGGATTGCTGCTCACTTCCTTTGGGAGGTTCACTCGGACCTATGTGGCAGCGATCACTTTCCCATTCTCCTTTCTCAAATTTAAGATCCTCCCAGTACAGCAAGGTTCCCCCAATGGGTTCTTAAACGTGCTAACTGGGATAAATTCCGCGAGCTCGCCGTATTCGACGAACCTCTTTCTCCTGACGTCGATGTTAAGGCTGGGCAATTTACTTCGACGGTCATAGCGGCGGCGAGGGCATCCATTACTAAATCCTCGCCAAACCCGCGCCACCGTCCTGTTCACTGGTGGAACGAGGAGTGCCGGCTGGCTATTTCTAACCGTCGAAGAGCCCTACGTCTCTTTCATCGACGTCCAACTTCGGGGAATCTGGAGTCATTCCGGATTCCACGTGCTAGAGCTCGCCGTATCATTCGAGAAAGCAGAAGAGAGTCTTGGAGACAGTTTATTTCTACCCTTACAATTTCCACTCCCACAACCAAGGTTTGGGATCACATTCGTAAATTACGTAGTAGCAAAAATACCATTAAGAATATACCCGCACTCATGTCTATCGGTTCACTTGTCTCCTCCCCTATGGAGGTCGCCAATGTATTGGGCTCGATGTTCGCCGCTATTTCTAGCACTGCGAGCTACTCTAACGAGTTCGCGGTGCATAAGAGGAGCATCGAGCGCCGTACTATTGATTTTGGTCCGAGTCGGGGGGAGGATTATAACTCCCCTTTCACGCAAGATGAACTGACCTATGCCCTTACCCAGGCGGGCAACACAGCTTCCGGTCCAGATGATATCCACTATGAAATGTTGCGGCAGCTGCCCCCTGCCGGACACGCATATTTTCTGGACCTTTTCAATAGTGTCTGGGATTCTCATCAGTTCCCAACACTTTGGAGGCAAGCAATCGTTATCCCGTTATATAAAAGTGGCAAAGATAAATTAGAGCCAACTAGTTATCGACCGATAGCTTTAACTAGTTGTGTATGTAAAATACTGGAAAAAATAATTAATAAACGATTTATATGGTATTTAGAATCCCGCAATCTGCTATCTAATATTCAATGTGGTTTTCGCCGGAACCGATCTACAGTTGATCATCTTGTCCGTTTAGAGACGGCTGTTCGTGACGCTTTTCTCCATAAACAACACCTTCTGGCTGTTTTCTTCGATCTGGAAAAAGCGTACGATACCACCTGGCGGTACGGCATTTTGAAAACACTTTTTAATTGGGGGTTTCGACGAAACCTTCCTTCTTTTATATCTAATTTTATGTCGGATAGACACTTCCGGGTAAGGTTAAATAACACCTTATCCGAGGTTTTATTCAAGAAAATGGGGTGCCTCAGGGTAGTATTTTGAGCTGTACGTTGTTCGCTATCGCGATAAATAGCATTGTGGACAACGTGCGCTTACCTGTTCGTTCATGCCTTTTTGTGGATGACTACGCAATTTATTGCAGTTCGTCAAGTCTCCACAGGGCTGAACGACAGATACAACTGAGTGTTAACAATCTTTGGTCGTGAGCATCGCGTAATGGCTTTCGCTTCTCTGCAGCCAAAACGACGGTTGTCCACTTCCATAGATTACGTGGAATACTGCCAGCCCCCAATATTTTAATGAACCACGCCGTTCTACCAGTCTCAGAAACCGTAAAGTTTCTGGGACTTTTATTTGATTTTAAATTAACTTGGATCCTCCACATCAAGGACTTGAAAGCGGGGTCGATAAAAGCACTAAACCTGCTCAAAGTAGTTTGCGGTCGGTCCTGGGGTGCAGATAGGGAAACCTTGATGCGCCTGTATAGGGCTTTGGTAAGATCTAAACTAGACTATGGCAGTTTTGTTTATAGTTCAGCTAGACCTTCGGCGTTAAAGATGCTAGATAGTGTCCACCATGCTGGCATTCGACTGGCTACTGGTGCTTTTCGTACCAGTCCAGTCGTCAGCATCTGTGCCGATGCCGGTGAGCCCCCTCTCTCTTATCGGCGGTCCTATCTTCTGGCATCTTACGCGTCTAAACTCCACTGCATGCCAGAGCATGTTGCCTACCGCCCTGTTTTTCATCCCCCTAACCGTGTCTTGTATGAAACCAAATGGCGTAGTACAAGGCCGGTTGGGATCCGGATGCTATCGGTTTTCGACACGTGTGGGATAGTGCTGCCAAAGGCTATCCCCATATCACCATGTCGATTTCCTCCCTGGAAAATACGCCCTTCGAAATGCCATTTTGATCTCTCCAAGTTCCCTAAAGCGACCACCCCAAACCTTGTATATGAGAGGACCTTTAATGAGCTCCTCTCCACTCGCTTTCACGGATTCGAGCGCATCTACATTGATGGCTCTAAATCTAGAGTCTCCGTGGGATGTGCTTTTGTTGTGGAAGGATCCAATTTTAAATTTGGTTTACCTAGAGAAACCAGTGTTTTTATGGCTGAATTGTATGCCATTTTTAAATCTTTGTGTTTTGTATACCGAAATAGTCACCGTTCTGTTCTCATCTGCACGGATTCCATGAGTGCTCTGTTGGCATTGTCCACTCTCTACTCGTGGAATCCTCTCGTGCAGATGATTCACGAACAAATTTTAAAAATTGATTCATTAAGCACCCGGCTCGCCTTTTGCTGGATTCCTGGTCACGCTGGTCTTCCAGGAAATGAACTGGCGGACCAAGCACCCTAGGAGGCAGCACGTATGCCTCCGGAGGCGAGTTTGGGTGTCATGTTTTTAGATCTAAAGGGTTATGTTCGGCGTGGAGTATTACGCACCTGGCACGAGCAGTGGGTCTCGACCCCTGCTCAGAACAAGCTGCGGTCCATCAGGGACGGTGTGTCGCGATGGCCCTCTTCTATACGAAAGTCTATGAGAGAGGAGGTCATCGTGACGAGACTCCGCGTCGGGCATACATTTCTAACCCATGGATTTTTACTAAGAGGGGATCCACCTCCAGTGTGTGAATTTTGCGATGCTCCCTTTAGTGTGCACCACATTTCGGTGGAGTGTCGCAAGCATGCCCCTATTCGGCTGGCCCTTGATTTTAAAGGTGACCTTAGTTTTTTATTACGCGACAGCGCTGAAGGAGTTATTTGTTTACTCCATTTTATACGCCATGCGAATCTTTTTAGTGCCATTTGAGTCACTTTTATAAAGTGGCTCATCTGGATTTTATCTCATTTTGAGACCTTTTTAACATTTTAGCATTATTTGTTTTGTCGTTTTATCCATTTTAATAAACTTTAATAAAACAACCATTCTAACATGTTAGTTTTGTCTTTTTAACTAATATATTGTTTTAATTTTTTTTTTTTTTAGCAGGTGCTTCACTCAATTGTACTTTGAGCCCATTTGAGTACTCCTATGGAGTGCCTCAATTGGTTTTTTTTTTCATATTGAGAACCATTCTTTTTATATTGTATTTTTATATTGTCTCTTCACCTTTTTATATAAACAGGTGAATATTCTGTCTCTCTCCTATGGAGATTTTACTATGTATCTATATAATGCTAAGGCCCTAATGACCTCAGTGTTTCGATGGGCCTCTAAACACTAATAATAATAATAATCTAATCATTATATTACAAATTCTAATCTAATATTTAATAAGGCCTCTTTTGTTTTTAATAGTATTACTGTAATTATCTCTTTCTCAAATATTATATGTAGTGATCTAATATTCTCACAAGCTCGTTCCTTACATAATATTCTCAATCAATTTCTCCTTACTAAATTTAATATGAATATAAATACAATAATAAATGTTTGTTTTGCATCGCCGATATGGCGTCTATACTAATTGTTTTGTAAGGAATATTTTTCTTTGCGTGACTGATATAACAGGGATATCTGTGGGTAATTGTTTATATCAAAATTGCCCATCAGGCAGTGGGAAGTTTTTTATATTGTAAATGTAAAGGTATAAATATTTTGGTATGATCCCGTTTTTAACTGAATGGCCCATACGGCAATAGTGTTGTATTATCGTTACGTAAGGAGCATGTTTTGTCTGCATAGCCAGATTTTGTATTGGAATATTGTCGTCATTTAACTCATTAGCCTTGCGGGCTTATAAGGTTCATTATTCATTGTGGTCAATTACGATATTATGATCGTATGCTAAAGGTTACATTAATTGTAAGTAATTCAATATTGTACAACCAAATTACGTATTTCAATACTATGTTTAAGTTTATTCTCTCAACCAATAAAACTACAAATTGTTATCAATGACATATATTCTTCTAAATCAAGGTGTCCTGCTTTATCCTTCGCCTTTCCTGTTATGAACATCAACATAATTGAGGTGTGAGTTTGTGGAGAATATGAGTAAATGGGCCCGTGGTCGGCCTGTTTACTGTTGTTTGTATCCTCACAGCCCTCTGCAATTATTGTATTTTTCTTATGTTATTTCTTACTGCCCGTTGTGCGCCAGCCTTACTCTTCGGGGAAGAGTAAGGGCGGTGTTACAAGCCTATACTGAATACGGTAGAACCAATAACTCAATTTTTAAAATTTTGGACAAGAGACCTTTTGGAAATGGCCACCTCAAATAATGTGTGCACCAACTTACTGTATCACATTCGTGTTATTCCTCCATAGTCTCTGCACCAGGCCGTACCATTTCTTTCTCATCCAAAAACCGCATGGGCTCGTAATACCAAAGAGTGGGCACGTACTGTTCTTTAGATCCTGAGCCAGTGACGAAGCTTCTTTTGACCTAGAGGATCAAAATGCACATTTTCTTCAATTAATTTTTTTACAAGTTATACGTAGAGACAAGAAAATAATATTACCTGGATAAATGGGTAAAGTACAGATAGGTTAGTTTATTTACATTCGCATGTGCAATAATATACCTACCTATAGTCAATAAAAAAGTAATTAAACTTAATTTTTTACTTCCTTCTTGTACGTGCTTCTCATATTCTCAATTCTCTTCTTATTGTCTTTTAATGTTGCTTCCTGTTTAAGTCTCTTATAAACGTTAAGCAAGCAGGCAAACGCTTGGTTTCTCGCATCTTTATTAAAATATGAAGCTGGAGAAGTGTCCCACAGCAGTTTGTATGATTTATACATTTCTATCATTTCCGTCAACATGTCTTTTTCAATTTGCTCTGCAGATTTCATCAGATAAAATCGAAAATACAAAAAAAAAAAAAAAACGCGAGGTGTGAACACGTGCTCAATCTAGATCTAGATCTACACTACGGACAGAGCGATCTGCCTGTTGGAGCATTTCACGTCCCATTCACCAGGAGAAACGGTGGGGGCCTGGTCTACTCCCACCCTTCCACCCTAAATCGGGCCGTGAAATCTCTCCCGACCTCCGTGCCTGGTCGCCTCCCCAAAACTTGACCAGGAGCACACATTTCACCATCGGATTTCAGGGCCGACGGTGATCGGGCCGTGAAATCTCCGCTGTATAGAGAGGGATTTTGTCCTGAATGCTCGATTTCCACTCACTCTTCGCGTTAATGTGGGTACAATTCCCTTGGAATTAATCTTTTCTATTCTATAACACATCAGCGTATTAATTAGTGGATATGCAAATAATCCACAACAGGTAGTTTGATGGTTGTGGAAAATTAACCTAAAAAGTGTAATATTTAGATACAAAGTTAAAAAATAAATTTATAAGTACCTAATTATTTTATGTATATGAATGTAAGTCAATATTTAATATACAAGAGCAGCATTACTAGCAACTTGAAACAGTAATGTTCTTATTTCTTTTAAACAACTCGAACACTGTCTAAATTTGGAAGTAGATTGGTTGTGTATCAAGCCAGTGTGCTGTTGTGAAATATAAACCAAAAGAGTGGCAAAGCTATCGTGTTTACTAGTGAATGAATCATCCCGGCCTTGAGTGACAAGTCTTTCGTCCTTCCTCTTTCACTAATCTGTTACAAACTCACCGAAAGAAAGATAAGTAAGGAGAAGAGGTGACAATTTTATTTACTCCCAAAAGACAAGTTATTTTCTACCTGCCCATGTAGCACCCTTAACAAATAATTGCAGTTGACAGCCAGTCTCTTAGTTAAAAAAAGTCTATTGTGTTTCAAGTTTTCTTTGTGATGTGCAGTCAGAGTAAACTTATTTGTGTGGCAGGATTATGTTACTTAGGGAAGGCTGTAGGGGGTGTAGAGACAGGGGAGGGTGCTACCTGAAGCTTGCTCGGTAACCGCCAGCCTACAGGTTAACTCGAGAAGCTCATATTTTGTATCTACCTTCTAGTACATTCGAGTTTAAAGTGAGTCGTTTAAAAAATGCTCACTTGATTACTCTGTAGTCACTGGTGATCGCACCTAGTGATACCAACGTTGAAGGAGTAAAGCCTCGAAAAGGAGTGCAACACGTTTAACCTAGTGGCTGTGGCTCTGTTCTTTCCTCCTCTGTGCCCTAGGCCTTAAATGTTTAAATTAATAAGTCATAAAAGTAGAGGTTTATAATATAATCTATTTTGATAGAACTAATACTATCCTAATATATAATAATATACAAACTAAATTTGTTTTAAATTTTTAATCTAGTTTCAAATATGCCAAAAAAATTTGCAAATTAAAAATTATCGATAAATAGTAAAACAATACATAAACTTGTATTTGTTGTGTTAGTTATGTTTAACTTTAGGCTGATTGGCCATAAATCTAAATATTTACACAAAAGCTCTAAAATATATGGTATTTTGTTGGTGAAAAACCCACACAATAATTCAGTAATCTAAATGATTGATAACTGGGAAATAATTTCCCGCCATAAATTTCACAAAAAAGAAAACAAATCACTTTTTTATTGGAATATATTAAGGATCCCACTACACTAACATAACATAATTTAGGTTGGAATTTTATTCTCAAGTCTCTCCCTATAAAGTATCTGCTTCTTTGTCTCCTATGCGGTATATCAAATTCTTGACTTGAGGATTTACTGTGTGTAGTATCCTCTTTGGCTTCTTTCCTCTTTTGGGTCCCATCTAAGGATTTCTTTCTTGAAAAAATGGGTGTGTGTATTTATGTACGCGCGTGAGAAGTTATACTTCTTTGGCATCATTAAAAAATAGTTTTTAATTGCATGCAGATAATTAATTACAATAAAATTAAAATAACCAATAATAAATATTTAACAATAATAATTTAATAATATTTTGTATTAATTATGTTAAATAAAATAAATAATACATACGGATCATTAACCTCAATTATATTGGAGCACTTGAAAAAGTCTATAAGCACAATTTTTTTCACTAATATTTACGAATAGTAAATAATATTAATCAAAATATTCAATTTAAATCACTACTGAATATAATTTATTAGCACATATATAATTCGCACTTGTATGAAACTAAAACACGTGTTGTGAATGTAGAAACTAGAAACATGTGGAAAATATTATATATATGAAAACAGTGATCAGAGGCGACGAGCGTACCAACATGCGCGACTAACAGAGGTTCTATTTCTATTTTGTTGGTAGCTTTTTTTTTCGAGACTTAATGAGCGGTTTAGCTTCAACCTGTTACTTTTGTGTTACAGTGATGCGCGCGCATCTTAAAATTTCACTCTCATCATTTTTTCATAACGTGCCTAAAGAAGTATAACTTCAAAAACCTTGTAAAATTTCCAGAAACAATTGCAGCGTATCTACAATAATGGGTCAGTATTCGTCTCGCAAATTATTTAAAAAAAATGTTTTAATAAACATATTTTAACATCAGCAGTTTTATGTGGCGAATATGATTAATAAACTAATTAAGCCTAAGTGAGCTTAGTGAAATTTTGTTAAACATTTTTTTTCAACCTATGGCTAATATGTTTCTTAAATCTAGCTTATAAATATTTAAAAGCATGATATTCGATCAGAGTCTGTGGGTCAAGATTCAGATTTGGGGCACAGGCTTAGATAGGCCTAGTCCTCTAGGATATATAGATATACGGTACCCAATATTAGCGTATTTATAATAATGCAGCAAATAAGTTACATTTATAAATATAATATAGCATAGGCGCTATTTATAGGTCTAAAGATATTTATTTATATAATCTGCCCCATTTATATAGATCTATGTCTTATATTAATACAATATCATATTATATTTATTTATCATAACCATTTATATCATTTATAATGTAAGTAGGCCTAAATACGTTCATTTACTTTTAGAAATATTTATTGAACATAGAAAAAAAAAAATGTTATGGCTGCGTTTGAAAAAGTCTGTGCACTAGGGCCTATGCACTTGTAGACTTTACTGCACACTTTAATAAAAAAACATTTTTGGTGCCCTAAAGTGCGTAAGGTGCAAAATATCTTTCGACAGCACAGTACAGCTAAAGCTACCTGGTGGGTAATTCTGAAACTTTCCTTTCCATGTAAATGAGATTGGATTTTGATAGTGGTGTGCCAAGGTTCACATAACAAGGCCTATCAAGTTCTTAACTACGGCGACATTCTTGTAGCTTATTTTGTTTTTAAGGATATAAACTGATCAATATGGGTTTAAACATGAATTTACTTACATTATATTTTGTTTAAAGCCATTCTAAATATTTTACCACACAATAATATAGGCCTGCTATTCAAACTCTTCCAGAAATGATCTCAATTTTTAAGTTCGTGCCATCAGGTCCACACACAATCAACTCTACCAAATTATATTATTATTATGAAAAAAAGTCTGCATTAAGTTATTTAAATGTAGGCCCTAACTTATCAATAGCCCACTTGCACAAAAAATAAAAAGTTTATCATTTAGCCTATTATTTTATCTATGTAGTCTATTTATAGTTTTAATATACAGCTTTTTTTACCTTTAAAAAGAGATTTTTATTTTTATTTTACAGAAAGAAATTTAGTCATATAAATGTACAAAATAGCACAGAAAATCATTTTGAGTAAACAATTGATACTTATTTAGGCACTTTAGAAAGCTTTTTACCTATAAGTGTCACATCGCATCCGATCACTTCAAAAGAATTCAGACACCATCATAAACGACTTAAAGTAAACTCATTGCAACTTTCAAGCAAATAAAGTACTATTCAGACACAGCCTATATTTCAAGTTAATAAAATAGTTTGGTAGGCTACCAACTTTTTCTATATTACAAATGATACTATTTTATTAAGCTTAAGTCACATATAGGAAAATTATAGCTCGATCTCTATTAGATAAAAACCATTTGATTCACACACCAAAAAAAAACTGCCACGTGCTACAAAGTTAAGTTAAACGAGCGCAATTCCTCCCTTTTTCGCAGCATGAATTATAGTCATAAATAATTAACTTGTTCTTCACTAACCTGGTGAGAAAATACAGCAACAAATTTACTCCTTTAACAAAATAATAAATAATTTCAGAACTTTTTTACTTATCTTAGATTCTTCTACAAACAAATATGGCGAACGTCTTCTGAACATGAAGCCGAGCCTCTCTTTCTTTTTCTATTAAAGCGCATGCGCAATGAGTGACTTGTCAATTTTTACCATACAACAGGAATTTTCCCATACCAGTGTATGGACGCTGTCGGGTCCACTGGAAATATTCGATAGGTATATGGGAAAATTCCCATGTCTGTATCTTATATTTAAAAGTATGGGAGAAATACAATATTGTTGCATGGAAAAATTGTGATAATTTTTACAGTGGAAGTAAAAAAAAGTTGTCAAATAAAAAGTCATATTTCTCACTCTGCTCATGATTTAGTACAGATATTAAATCTATCACTACTGATCCCCCTAGGCCTACCCCTAAATCAGGTCTTGTGCTACCTGTTGAAGCTCCTTGGTAGGGTTCGCCTTGCACTAAGTATCCTAGCCTGGTACACAAAACACCACACTTTATAACCAAACCGGACAGGCTTACCCATCATGTGCTGCTTTGTACCATGTCTACCATAGTATGGAATCATAGCCTCATCAACGCACAGTCATTTCTCATTATTATAAGCCAGAAGCCACCTATCATTCAACATTTTCCATAAAGGCAGTACTTTTGCAAATTTATCAGAGGCTGATAGATTGGTATTATCACACACGTGTAATTACTTAGTGATCTTCTCAAATCTACCTCGTGATATAGCTTTAGATACTGCTTCATTGTGACAATCATCACTCATTTCCCAACACATTTTATATCTAGGTAGTGGGTAAGAAGAAGGATAGCAAGAAAAATCCTCATCTCACCTAATGTTAATTCAAATGTCATGTCACCAGCTTGACGAGCATATATATTTGTGAAGTCAACAAGCATTTTAACAACTACATCATCAAAGAATAGTTCAAAAATCTGGACTGGTGACATGTCTTCCCCCATAAATTGAGGAAGAGTCCAGGTTTTAGACTGTACCACTTTCATGTCTGCTCTAACCCACTTCCTTATAGGTTTCTTCTTCTTTTTCTCTTGTGAAGTACTTGCTTCAGGAACAGGTTCTAAAATGCTTGATTTAGGAGTAGGATCCGAAGAGTTTGGATCATGAAAACCTTCCAAAGATGTCAATTCTTCACAAAATTGAACCTTTAAAAAATGTCAGTTCATAAAACTATTATAAATAACTGCTTTCAATTAAAAAGTACTAAATATTGTGGATTAATTATGTTTATTGTAATCTTAATTAATTAACCTTCTATCAATGTTATTATTACAAAATGAATACATGCTGCTACTCTGTGTAGGCTAAAAGAATATTTACTTCTTCAGTTACAATTTCTCCACTAACAACCTTTGTTATTCTAGCCTCTGAGACAGCTTTCAATTGATTCCCGCTAAGATGGTCAAAATTGGTTTCTTCCTCATCTCCAGAATCCTCGTCTGATAACAATGGGTTATCTGCAGGGGTTATATAAATTTCCGCTTTAAGTAATCCCACTTGTTGTTCTAAAATTGCGGCAGTTTCATCAGCACTCAAACTATAACAAGAAAAAGTGAACAAAATGTTCATATTGCCATTTGGTCCCAATGTTCCAACATCTCATTACACATTTTTGAGGTTATGAAAAGTAAGAATAGAATAATCTCAATTGTAATACAATTTTACATTATCCTTATTATATAGTATTGTGATTTAACAAACAAATAGCTAATTGAATATAAAAGTACCCTTTCTTGGAAGCCATATTAGTAGGAAAACTGGATTTTCTAAAAAATATGCCAGCTTTGTAATCCAACCAAGCTTGAAACAGCTGACTAGATGATGAACAGTGTTGCCTTCTGACAATAATCATTGGGTCCAAAGTTGAAAATTAAAATCCCTTTTCATAAAACAATTATTTTCCTGATGTTCCAATAATGAAACTGTGGGGTCAAATGGGTTAAGACTAGGGCAGGCACAATATCCAGTCCCCAGCCGTTAATTTATATATGTGAAATATTAAATCCACATTTCACCAGTGGTACATTTTTCGACCATGTCGGGAATTGAACTATGGTCTTTTAACTTAGTAGACAGACAAGCTACCGACTGAGTTAAGGTGTCGGATTCACAATTAAACCTATTACTTTCAATTAACCTCCATAACTTCCATCAACCTCACTCCAACACATCAGAATATACTGCTCTAAGCAACTCGACATAATATACACCTCTAAACACCTCGACAGAATGTAAGTCATAAACACCTCGACAGAATATACAGCCATACACACCTCAATAGAATAGACAGGACTAAACACATCGACAGAATATAAACATCTAAACACCTCGACAGAATATATAGTTATAAACATCTCGACAGAATATATAGCCCTAAACACTTCTATAGAATATACAGCCATAAACACCTCGACAGGGCTCACCCTACGTGTAGGGAACACAAGTTAAGGTAAGTGTTTTTGCAATTTTTATAGCAACACTTTTTTTTTTTTTGCGAAAATATTGCCTCTCTACAAACATAGCGTTTAACTTTCTTCGCCCGGTGATATCAACAATTGTTGAATATCTCTCAAGAAAGTCCTGGAATTTAATGACAAATTTTTCTCTTCATTTAAAAAGTTTGTCATTTAATTCCGCCATGCTCTTGGCAGATATTGAACAACAACTGTTAAGAAAACCAAACAATTTGTTTGTAATGGAGTAATATTTTATTTAGTTTGGCAAAAAAAAAAAAGTTGCCATAAAAACTAAAAGAACACTGCCTTAACTTGCGTTACCTTCATCCCCACCTCAAGGAACACAATTCAGTTAGCTAATGTAAAAATATAAATAACATTTTGAAACATTATTATTGTATATACAGTGTATATATATTTTTTTTATATAAATATATATATACAGTGTATATATATATTTTTTATATAAATATTTATTTATTTATAGGCATATATGATATTAATATTTGTAATAATAATAAAATAATTCAGATTCAAGTATAATAATATTTTAAAACAAATATTTTGAGTAACATAATGTAGCATACATGCAGGTAGCCGTCGGCAACCAGCGCTCGAGCGGACATCGACACAACTAAATTATTTCGAGCATGGGTAGACTGGCAACTCTCATAGGGCATATTGATGGCCATATTATTTTTGAGGCAGCTTGCAACAAAATCGATGGATAGTTCAACGTCCTGAGGGATTCTAGAATGATGAAGTTGATAGAAGAAATATTGTATTAAGCTGTCAACAAATACATTCTTACAATATATGTAGTTTATAAATAAATTAGATGATATTTCTACAAATTACTGTATACAGTTATAAATAAAACTGATTAATGTTAACACGTTAGGTAAAGTTTTATTTTACTTGATTAGCGTATATAAGAAAATCTTTGAGAATCTATGTGGTCAACTACAAGTTCTATAGTAAATGAATAAAATTTGATAGAATGGTTCAGATGTATCAATTCTAGATGGAGCCCCTCTCACCCCACAGATAACACCTACCTTAGGCAGGTAATACGGCACTCACCCCACGGATAACACCTACCTTAGGCAGGTAATACGGCACTCACCCCACGGATAACACCTACCTTACATAACGGGAGTGTCTTATATTTGTGCCTGCAAGAGTTAAAAACCCATTTTATAACATGCCTCAACTTCTTTTGGTTTCTCATAAATGGGCAAACATTGTATAAAAATAAGCTTACAGAAACAATGTATATTTAATATTTTATAAACAATGCTTTATTCTTACCGTGATTCCTTCAGTTTATCTCTCTTCCTTCCCCTTACAGCGGGTAAGGCTATTGTAGTATTTTCTATTGTTCTTCAGGAACTTGAGATATTACTTAAATAAAACATTATATTAACTGGAATGAGTAATGTACTCACAAACATCAAATTTAGACATAGATTGGGTGTAAAAATCTTGCTAAATTCAAGTTTATGGAAGACTTATAACAAATTATGTTCATCAGTGATGCCAGCAAATCATACAATAAATAATAAAACGTTGAAACGTCGGATTATATCTGTAGGCTGTACAGAGTTTAGAAAATAACACTGTATTCACGCCATTGCCGTAAAGGGGTTGAATGAGTTTTATAAATAAAATGAAAGATTGGATTCAAAAAGTTTTGAAACAAAACATGCCATGGATTCAATGAGTTATACAGCTACACTCACTTTTTATTGCCTAAATAGACAGGGAATGAGCTGGTTTTTCACCTCAATAATATGATAAATTAAAAGAGGAGTTTGTTAAGATGGCAGCACCTTCGCTAACAATGGATTGAACTAGTTTTGGATCTGCACACCTCATATATAAGCCCAGTAGTGGAAAGATTAGCCGGTACTAATGTACCGTTGCCCAGAGGACGCCCGAATGTACTACTCGTATATCCTTTCCGTGTCCCGATGAGATGTGATGGAGTCACGTAGCAAGGTGCACTGACCACTACACTATGGGCCGGTTAATATATTACTAAAATAAAATGAAAACAAGCCATCAGTCTTACTAACAGAATTATACACCTCACAAGCTTTGAATAAAAATATTCTCCTAATGAAATGTATTCTTTTTAATATGATTGTCATTGTTGTTAGGTATATAAAAAATTGTTCAAGAGCTCGTCCCCCCCATTAATAACACGTGACTTAGGTAGTTAGTAACACGTGACTTAGGTAGTTAGTAACACGTGACTTAGGTAGTTAATAACACGTGACTTAGGTAGTTAATATAGCCCAAAGCAAGCCTTGTATCGTGGTTTTATCTTGGCTACTTTAGAATACGATGGAATAATTTGGGCATATTTAAAAATCGAAATAAAACTATTTTAAAATGAAAAAATGGGTGTGTGTACTTATGTACGCGCGTGAGAAGTTATACTTCTTTGGCATCATTAAAAATTTAATTATATATATAATTATTCAAAATAAAATTTAGAAAATAATAAATATATATGACATAATTTGTACTAAATATTATAAGATTCTTAATTTTAAATATTTATTATTGATTATTTAATATTTTAAAAGTAAATGAATAAATTTAATAATAAATTCAAAAATTGAATTTAAGTTTATTCATTTTTTAAATATTTATTATTTTCTTAATTTAATATTCACTTTTCATTTTTATCAAAAAGTTTTCATTAAATTTATTCATTTATTTTTATAAATATTTATTATTTATTCAATTTAATAATAAATATTAAAAATTAATATTTTAATTTGATGTTCGATTTAAATTTTTATCACAAATTTTTTATTAAATGTTTTATTAATTTTATTTCTTTATTTTGTAAATATTAAATAACCAATAAATATTTAACAATAATAATTTAATAATATTTAGTATTAATTATGTTAAATAAAATAAATAATACATACGGATCATTAACCTCAATTATATTAGAGCACTTGAAAAAGTCTATAAGCACAATTTTTTTCACTAATATTTACGAATAGTAAATAATATTAATCAAAATATTCAATTTAAATCACTACTGAATATAATTTGTTAGCACATATATAATTCGCACTTGTATGAAACTAAAACACGTGTTGTGAATGTAGAAACTAGAAACATGTGGATAAATATTATATATAGGAAAACAGTGATCAGAGGCAACGAGCGTACCAACATGCGCGACTAACAGAGGTTCTATTTCTATTTTGTTGGTAGCTTTTTTTTTCGAGACTTAATGAGCGGTTTAGCTTCAACCTGTTACTTTTTTGTTACAGTGATGCGCGCGCATCTTAAAATTTCACTCTCATCATTTTTTCATAACGTGCCTAAAGCAGTATAACTTCAAAAAATAAACTAGTAAAAATGTTTCCAATTTTACGGTTACTGAAGAAAGCAGGAAAGCGATCTTCGATACGTTTTTTAGGTCTCTCGTAATCTTGTTTGTAATATCCGATCTCCCGGCTGACTGACTGGGATATAATACAAACTACGCTGAAACCAGAAATAGCAAACAAGTGCGGTTTTTTGTTTTCATTACTTTGCAACAGAGAAATTAGAATCAGTGTAAAATAAAAGAAGTAAAAAAATACTGTTTTTTTTCTTAATACATTTTGTTGTAGTTTTTAAAATAGATTTTGTTGTATTTTTAACATGGTAAATTGCTGTCGAGAAATGTAAAACTCCGGATATACCAAACAATAATTTTACCTGTTTTTCTCTATGGGTATGAAACGTGGTGACCTTACATGACAAAAATAAATTTAGAGTGTTTGAAAACAAGGTTCTTAGGAAGATATTTGGTCCATATAAGTGATGAAATTACTGGGGAGTGGAAGAGGTTATATGATGATGAGTTGCATACCTTGTACTCGTCATAAAACTTTGTTAGGTTGATAAAATCTCGTAGATTACGGTGGGTAGGAAATGTACCGCTAATAAGAGAATCTAGAACCGTGGTCGGAGTATTGACTGGTAAACCCAATGGCAAGAGACCATTGGGAAAACCTAGACACAGATGGGAGGATAACATTAGAATGGACCTGAAAGAGAGAGGGTGTAATGAGGTGGACTGGATAGAATTAGCTCAATATAGGGATAGGATGTAATGAGAGTGACTGGATAGAACTATCTTAATATAGGGATAGGTGGCTTACCTTTGTATGTGTGGTAATAAACTTTATAGTTTCTAAATCCATAGAGCATAGGTACATAATTTCATTGGTTTGAAAATCCACTCTTTTCTAATGAATGTAACAGGAAACCGCACCACGATGTGAGCGAGGCCTGGTTTTAACTGTATTAACTAGCTCACTGGTACCAAACAACTTGTCCGCGCGAGACAACGTTCCCAGCTCTTGTGACATATTAATAATATAGAATAGGAACAGACTCAGTACTATTTAAACTATCCTCTGTCGAAGTCTGACGGCCGATTAACATCACCAACCATCACGTTAGGGGAGCTTTGAACTATGTTAAATATCACTAGGCTTATTCAAACTCTTTAAAACAAACCCATTTTTAATAATAAAAATGTAATATATAATAATTGCTATTTATTTTATTAAAAGAAAATGGGCTATGTAGAGTACCACTATAAATGTAATCGTAGGTGTTCAATTTCCCCTCGTGTGGTGGAGGAGATATAGGGGTTCGCGATCTAAAAAAGGTTGGGGGCTACTGACCTACACCCTGATTTTAGATGGGAAACTGGCTTAGAAAATTCAAACATATTTATTTGCGGCCAACATTGATAACATTTTACTATATTAGTTGTGTTATTTCATAGATATTGATATTATCTATCAAACGTGACAGCCTGCAGATAACATGAACCTGCTTCGGTGGCCGCATGGTCTAACGCGCTAATATCGCAGTAGACTAGACTGCCAATGACGGGGAGATAGAGGTTCGAATCTTGGTCGGGGTATCGAGGATGGTTTTCTAAAATGATCTTCAACTTTTCCTCCACGCAAATGCGGGTACATTTCCTCCAATACAACCTTCCTTCTTCCTAAAACCATTGGCGTAATTAGTAATTAAGTGTATAACCAGAACGGGCAGTAAGACGCGGTGCTAAAATATTAATAACACGAGGTATGATTATATTAAAATTGTTTTTGTAACTTAATAACTACCAGATACTGTTATTTCTACCAATATCAGGTTATTAGTGCAAATTAGGCCTTATTTCTAGGCCGAGTATGAATTTGGTATCAATAATACATAGTTTTTATTTATTTATTGTCCCTAGCTGCTGCAGGTTTCAACAAGTTTATTTTAACGTCCACCATCAAGATTGATACCTTTACAAGCTCTGTTAGTCAAACTCACGCTCACGCTATCAATTCGTGTAAAAAAAAAAGTTTACATGGTCACCAGAAAGGGGTTGCGAATTTCCATTTAAATTCATGACAGGTGTGGATTTTGATGGAAGTATCTAATTTATTCATACATGCCAACCGTTACACTGCTGCGAGGTGAAATAAACGTATCTAAACGTGCAGGACATCAAATAATATAGTGGGAACGCTCAATCTGTCAATATGTCCTCATTATTTCTCACTAGAGATTATTTTACATTACGCTGGGACTTTATACGGCTTCACAATATATTTTTGAAATAGGTGCCCAGTTTAAAAAAAATCCGCATGAGTCTTTGATCTATTTTTGTTTTTAAATAAAAAAAATTGCGTGTATGTGCATTAGTGAACTATTTCTGGAAATCTGTATAAAAAATTAATAATTAAAAACAATTTTGTGTGACTTTTGAGATACTGGAAAATATAAATAGTGTGAGTGTCGCCACTATAACTACAGCTTTATTAAGTAACATGCAAGCACGGAACTATTGTCGCTTTCTCCTTGTCACAAATTAACATAGTGTGAGTGTCGCCACTATAACTACAGCTTTATTTTGTAGCATGCGAGCACGGAACTATCGTCGCTTTCTCCTTATCACAAATTAACATCCTCCCGTGTACACTTTTAAACATTAATTGCTGCACACATAAAATGAAAAAAATACGTCGCAAAATGTAACTACTTTTAAATTTAACCCTCAATTATAGTAAAACTACAGAAGCTCACGAAGTAAGGTCTTTGGAAAACCCCAAGAAAAAAGAAAAGTAAATAAAAACCATAACTCACATGTTATATAATAGTTTGGTTTATATTTATCTATTTATCTTTTGTTGAGTGTACGATATTAAACAATAAGCTACATACGTGTTCTGAGATTGTGGCGAACTAGTTATTTGTCTATTCTCTTTAATACGCCAGGCGAATATTTTAGACTCCGTTTGAGACTCGATCTTGTAGGGTACCTAATTTGTTATATTTGGAACTGTATTTTTTGAAATATTTTAATATGACTTAAACTTGTGTTCTCTTTATTTTACTATTGTATTCATCTGATATGCCTCTTTATCAACTATGTTGTATTTGTGTTTATTTTTCTCTAAAGCGCTAATGACCCAATAAAGTCAACGCGCCCTTAAATAATAATGCACATGTAATTATTTGTATTTTGAATTTGTGTACACTCCGTTTACCATGAACGGCATCAGTCGTTCATTAATGTACAACACTTTTGCCTTATCTTACAAGCTTTACACACGCGTGCTTTCTTTCAGGGTTGACGGAGTGTAGGTTATATACAATTTGTTATTTGGTTAGTGCTCAAAAGTGCGAACATAAACATTTGGTGTCTAAGTAACGATGACTTTCAAACGTGATCAGTTTTAATCAAGCTCATTGGATCTATTATCCCTCCTAAAAGCCTCGAGGAGACGACTTTCTTGGCAAGTGAACTTTGACTATTCGTTCAATAATCCCGTAGTTACGGCCTTCTTGGTTGCTATGGCAGTCATAGTGCCTCCTAGTAATATAGGAAACACCGCCAGGCGCGCTCGAGGTAAATGACGCTATTTCCGACCATCCTAGGTATTTATTTACGGCCGCTTGTCCCGTGTCACTCTCTCGATAGGCAATGTGCACTTACACAAATGGAAAACCAATCGTTTTCCTCCATGTCAAGAGTTGAAAACAAATTAGTTAAACGAGAGGGGAAACTCACCCTGATATTTTGTTTTTAATCACAGAATACTCTAAAGTTTTACCTCCAAACATTAAAAAGATTACTTTTAAATTTCAACTTTATTTTACAAACTATATATTTTTAAAATATATTAATCCATTAAATTGTCACTGACTTAAATAAAGGCGCAACCTTTTAATGGCTCACCTACCTGTCTTGTGTGGTAAGAATTAAATTGCTGTATTAACATACATTAATAATATAATTATTTTATAAAATTTTTACACCTCTGACTCCAACATTTTGCCACAAAAGAACAAAATAGTAAACAATTATTTACGAAATCACGTATTTGGCTGAAATTAATTGGAACTTTAAAATGAACTTCAAATTATTGAGTAAATTTAGACAGACGTTTTACTTTTAAAATGGTTCTATTTTAGTTTTATGTATATGTTGGGCGCAAAGCTTACACTTTTCTTTTACTTAGTAATTAATTATTCCGCCTTTTTTAAAATTAATTCAACCCAATTCAAATAAATCTTTTAATTTTTAACAACCCTTATAAAATAATATAAATCATCATTACCTTAATATCACCAACACGACTACCTTTAATTACTTGTATTATTAACTTAAAATAAAATTTAAGGTCAAATAAACTAGTAGCCTTCAAAGCTATAAATAAAGTATATTCTTTAAGTTTTATTCTAATCCTGGGATCAAGCAAAAAACTCGTTCATCAGCCAGTTTCGGGCCTCGGGCCCAATATATATATATATATACACATATATATACACGAACGGCCGTAACAGTATCATAAGTTGTTCTAATACCCCAATGAGTTTATTTTCTCAACTTTGAAAACTGTAGGCTTATACATAAATAAACCTATTGGGGTATCATAACGCCTTATGGTACTGTTACGGCCGTTCTATTTGAAAAGGATGGTACATACACTTTTAACTAACACACCAGATATGTACTATTTCATAATTAACTAATATAATTACATTGCATGGGATATACACCTAATTACAAAATTAGCAGTTCGTATACTCTTTTTACCCTGAAAGGTAGCAAGCAGTCTTACCTTGGTGGATCCTATCTTGTATTCTATACCCTGGTGGAATAATGCAAGTTGAAGTTAACCGCGAGAACGTTGCTTTAAAGTACGTACGCGTATAACAAGTTGCATATCACTACGCGGGCAGTAGTATCCGGTCGCGAGTAACGTGTCTGAAATGTGAGCGCGCGTCAATTGCAGCCGACGGATTGTGTATTTGGGAGGGGGAGGGAGTTTAGAACACTGCCGTGATGTGTCCGCCTAATGATCTGCAACTTGTTATACACGTACGTACTTACAGTTGCGTACTCCCGGCGCCACGAAACTTAACCCTTTCACACGAGCAGCCCCTCAAGACACTCGGTTAATTCAGTGCTATGACGGATGTCGAAGAAGCCGCAGTGGTATTGTTGTTGCTGAAGAGAAAGAAGAAAAGGTGCAGAAGTATATGGGTGCACCCAATTAATAGTTCAAGGTTAACTTAAAGTGTTTTTTACACGTTGTATAAACATCTTGGGCAAGACCAATCAAAAGTTTTTCAAATATTTCTGGAGTCAGAAAAATCTTTTGATAAATTGTTCAACATCCTTGAAGAACATCTACGGAAGAATAATACGAATATACGTTAGCGTATTCCTTCGAGATAATTTATCTGTTACTTTGAGGTAAATATGCTTTATTAATTGTTAAACTTACCCAGCTTCAACACAAGAAAGTTTAAATACAGTTTTATTGTAAATTACAGTAATAATATAGAATTCAATGGTTTTTTTTAAAATAAAATATACTATTAAAAAGTTAAATACATCATATAAATGAGAATAATAATGAGTAGACACAATCAAAGCTATTAAAATCTACAAAATTATAATCTAAATTTACCTTTGTAATTTCTTTGGTCAAAAGTTTGACTTATCTATCAATTGTCATATTGACTGTAGACTTCAATCACACTAGAATGATTTGATTGAGAATTCTCGTTGAAATCCCTTGGAGAAGTAATGAGACGAGAAAGGTTTGCAAAGTTTGAGGATTCTGTATCGTATGCTTGTCGCTTTGAGTAAGAGGAGGATGTGACAAAATATGGCTTTACATAACAGAATGAACGGCAGATGGGTGAGGCGCATTCCAATAACATGCTTGTGTTCCTGATCCTGAAGTGCTGATTTGTGGCAATGATCCCACTGACGAATTTGAATATAACATAAGCTTCTGACTGCTGATTCTATAGTCTTTGGCCACTTTATATGGCTTGAATAGTTTCAGATTTAACATCCAACTGAATGTTATCAGGAACTTTCTTCAGGTCTGGGACGAGAGACAGCACAAATAACCTATCCTCGTCATGTTCCAAATCCCTCTCGGCGTCCATATTTTTTATTCCCTCTGTAAGTGCATTTAGAAGCTTTGTCTCAATATTTACTTTGCTTGCGGGGTTTATTGTATTCCTTTTAGCAGTACGCAGATCAGCCTCATATTCTGGTGCATTAATACTTGAAATAGTTTCTTCTAGTTGTTCCTCGTCCTCAGTCCACCCGGGCTTCGTTAATGTTTGAAGTCGTTCGGAAAGATTTTTTTTAAATGCTATTTTGTTTGTGTTCATAAATGTATAAATTAGATTGTAGTTTTGTCGTGATCTTTGTTACCTACTCACCCTTTGTTTGTAACAATAGGTGCAAGGAAAGAGAGCTGGTTAAAATACACGTATATTTTTCGTGTACTAGTCCCTGAACCAGACTTTAATTTTTTTTTCTAGTTACCAGTTCTCTACTGAAGCTATTTCTTAAACTGTTCCATCTCGTTGCATTTCTCGTCCTGGAAATGAAAAATACTTATTATTATGGTGATATCCACAACAAAATATTCGGTCATTTTGTCTGCTTTCAGATACCTCGCAAGAGGATGTTCTCTGATAGATTTATATTACAGCTACAGACTAGGAATTTAAACACTGAGGGGTATAAAACAAGATGCCTGCAAATAAATTTGGAACCATCTAAAAGAGGTTGTCATGTCAGAGGCAACAGAGAAAAACTTGTTAGATATTGCAGGATTATTAGAAATAAATGTCAATTTTCCCAACTTTATTGGAGCAGTCGATGGATAACACATCAGAACTGCCAAAACAGCTCATAATGGGTCTCTGTTTTACAATTACAAACACTTTTGTTCCATTGTTCTATTAGCTGTATGTGATTCTAATTATTGTTTTACTGCTGTAGATTGGGGCGTATGGAAAAACGTGCGACGCTTCAATTTTCACATTCTTCTATTTGGATTAAATAATCAAAAAAACTCACTCATTATCCCTGAACCAAGGCCTCTGCCGGAAACCTGTGAGCCTAAATTGCCTTATGTCATCGTTGGGAACGAAGCCTCCGTTTCTAAGCATCTGATCGGCCTTATGGAGGAAACTTGACTGTAAAGAAAAGAGTTCCAATTAGCGATTATCTAAGGCACGGCGGTACATTGAATGCATATTTGGTATTTTATCAAATAAATTGAGAGTATTTAATAGAGGATTAAACGTTTCTGTTGAGTTCTCAGAAGACATTGTTAAAAGCGTACATGTGGATACACAACATCGTTCCCGTGAACGATGGATTTCGTTTTGAAAATACTCTTTCGTTTGAAGGATTCGTAGATATTGAGGAAGTGCGCCTAACTGTGGAAAATCACCAATGGCTTTACGTGGACATTTTACTGATTACTTTTCAAGTGTAGGAAGTTTGCCGTGGCAACATGAAAGAATAGAATTATTTTCTTGTTACTCACTCGTGAGTAAAAGATAATTTACAAAACAAAACATAATAAAAAAAGAATCAAATAAGAAGGTATAGCATTAACCATGTTTTGATAGAAAACAAGTTTTTAGTAAATATGCATCCACTTGTTTATTCATTTTTGTTCAATTAAAAGTTTTATAGGGAAAAAACAAGTATGTACTTTATATAGTTTGATGATAAATTAGTTGTAATTTTAAAATATTGTGAAATATATACTTACTTTTACTTTTTCCATTATTGAATAATAACGGGTAATAAAGGGGGAAAAAGCATTTAGGCCTACTTTAGGTTGTATTAGTATTATCATAAACTTCTTGCACACATGACTGTTCCGGAACAGAATACTTCATAGTCACACTATTGAGTTGAGGGTTTTCTCTTAAGAAATCCAGAACTGCACTAGCCATAATGCTATTACGATTTTATGGGCACACGAATCACTCCAAATGACCAGCTCGGTTATTTTATTTTCATCTAAAACATCTAATATCCTCCTAAAGGTGTTAGCTATGTCATTTCCAGATCTCCCAGCTAATGCTTCATTCCAAATTGCACAATAGACGGTTTTTGTTATAGTGAAATATGCTGTTAGATTATACACATTTAGTTTTCTTTTATAAAAGAAAGGGCTAATATCAGCACGAGGACATGTTATAACATTTTTCAAATCGAACAATAGTACTGGCCGCTCTCTTGTTTTGGTCTAGTAACCGGTCTTGGCGCACAGTAGGTTTGTTTTCAATATGACTCTGATACTCAGTCTCAGCTATTTGTGTAACAAGTTTCTCTTTTTTTGCGGTTTTATAAGCTTCACAAACATCACAGCGATCACTTTTAGGTATATGAAAGTCTAGATTAAATTTGGTTGCAAATATTCTTCTATACATAGACAGTTTAACAGGTTGAATAGATCATACATCTTGGTTACAGTTAGACTAGCATCAAGATACCTTTTATTTGTACTAGTCCTACAATAGCGTGACTCAATATTTGTAAACGATCTAATGTGGTCCCCAACACAATCCTTTGTAACTTCTGGAAGTTTTCGAAGATTTTTATCAGATTTCCCTCTCACATCCTGTTTCGGTATATTTGTGTTGATATTTTTGTACTTGTGAACGTTATACACAGGTGTTTGTGAAATATTAATGTACTCAAGTAAAACTCTTTGCAGACATCAATTTGTTCGTTTTTCACGATGAAATAATAACGAAATGTTTGTTTCCTACGGGATATAGTGTCATTGTTTCATGTCGGTAAACATTCAGTTGTCTCTAGTATAAAATGGTGCTTTTCGTTGGAACCCAAGTGTAGTAAGGTTTTAATTGACTTTTTTGTTTATCGTATAAAAGCTTTGCTGCGCACTTAAATTTACATTTTGAAAGGCAGTCTTTTTGGTTGATTTTTACACATTTGTCATCTACTTTCTTACCTCGCTTACTAATATTGGCTTTTCCAGATTAGTGATTATTTTCTCTAATGTTACAATTCCACTTGAACGGGTTGGACACCTTCTTATGAAATGATTTTGAAGGTGTTTAAATGTTTGTAGCTGTATTCTTATGTTGCCTGAAAGAGTTTAAATAAAATTCAAAATCTGTATTAAAAAAAAAAAATTACATGTATGATTAATTTATTATTCTTAAAGTTAATATTAACAAACTTAATATTTTGGAAAAATAAAACATAATTAGCTTTAAACCAATGTTTATTTAAATTTTACTTAATTATATAGAGCATACTCACATTTCATTTTTATTGGACTCTTCAGAATATTCCGCAACATCTTAGTTGTCTGTTATTTCAATTGATGGTGCTTTTTCTCTAACATCACTTATTGGTTTCTTGGCAATTCATAGCGTTTGTTTTGTGATGGTGTCCCATTTGTTTTGATTTGTAGTCTGAAACAATGCTAATTATGTTATTGTTTAACATAAGCAACATTAAAAAAGCGGTACAGGTATTACTAATATTAGTTCTACTTAAAGTAAATAAAATGGCTAGTATACGAGTGTTTTGTTTATAATAATTCCAAAATAAAATAGTTAATATATACAAACCTTTTGTTTTGTTTTTGTAAACTAAAATCTTCACTTTCTGAATTATTGATTGATGGTGTTAAGGGATTATAAGATTCAGAAGAATCACTATCTACTTCAAAAAGCATATTATTGACACACTCCTGTTCCTTTTCATAACTCATATTTAATGATATTCTGTCTCAATAGTAAACAGCACCAAAACAAACGTATTTTCAAAGGGCTGTGATACTTTTGTTTTGATTGGAAGAAGAAGATACATACGGCATCCTAAATGGGTAGCTGTAAAATAGTGGACCAATGAGAAAAGAGGTTATAAAAGAAAGAAATACATCAGTTAGAATCTTGTCAAAACAACTATAGTATGACAAATTTGATAGATAGATCTTCGGCTACTTGGTTACTTTATTTGTCCATAAATGACATTGAAATTTATAATATGGATAGATAGAAGTAAACCCAAACTTTTCATGGAGTTAAGTCAATTTTCCCAAAAATGTCAGTTAGAACCTTGTCATTCTAAGGTCGCGTTGTGGTGCCACGCAGTGCCTTGAAAGTGTCTCGTGTGAAAGGGCACTAACTTCAACTAACATTCGGTAATACAAGATGACGTTTCCGGACAATTTGTTTACTAGGTTTCCTTTTTCATTTTGCTCACAAGTGTTGTGGTTTAAGTTTAGGCAGAAAGCTTAGAAACATCCTGTATGTATATATATATACTAGATAGCTGTTGCCCGCGGCTTTGCTCGCGTGGAAGTTGATTATATACAAATACGAAAATATACATATGTATTTACAGATTAATTTAAAATATTACGTTACGTTGATGACCATAACTTGACCTCAGATCAAAAATAATGCAAGTCCGATACAAACTTTCACCCCCGTTTTCATCCCTTATTAAATAAAATTTCCAAAATTCCTGAAACACGTATTTATTTGTTTTACGTCAATAACCGAAATACAAAATTTTGTTTATGTAACTTTCAAAATGACGGACTTTCATACATATTATCATACATATTATCATCCCCTATTTTGACCCCTTTGGGGTGGAATTTTCTAAAATCCTTTCTTAGTGGGTGCCTACATAACAAAATGAATATACAGTCCGAATTTCATGCTTGTAGCCTTGATAGTTTGCGCTCGGCGATGATGAATCAGTCAGTCACTCAGTCAGGACATGTTATTTTATAAGTATAGATATATACACACACACACACACCTCTGTTTCCCTAATGATAGAGCTTAGATAGAAAATAAATATTTAGTAAAACCAAAAGTGGTGTTTTTTAAAAAAAATACAGAACTAGGATTTAATACAAGACTCTTTTATTTAGAAAATATATACAGTATTTGTATTAAACGACACTTTTTCGCATAATGATTTTCATGCATCGTTTCTAGTTTAATGATAAATGGATTTTTTTAATCCGAATAAAAATATATAAAAAATTGACACAAAAATATAGTTCAATCAACTCCAAATTGTATAACTAGACTATAAACTATTTTTAACCATTGGCGAAATAATGTTAAAATAAATTAGTTATATTTTTTTAAATGAATGTTAAGAAAAAAGTCAAAATTATCTTTTGGACGTAAAATAAGATTTGTTTATAGCAACTAAACAACCATGATGTTAGAAGTGCATTTGAAAAGGGCTGTATTCTGAACACATGAAATGAATACAAACACACTGGGGTCAGCTCATGGTGATTTGCGACCTGTAGAGTGTTTTACTTTACATTCAGACCGACGGGCAAATGCACAGAGCTAATTTATTTTGTGTTTTTTTGGTGTTTTTTGACATCAATATGATATTTAATATAATCCAAATTTTATGTGCATGTAGGTCTCAGTTCAAACTTTTATAAAATATACCTTTTCATGTGTTTTTCAAAAGAAATATGGTTAGTTGAGTTCATTTTACTGATTAACATGGTAAGAATAGGGCACCCTCACCTACACTGAAACATGGTAAGAATAGGACACCCTCACCTACACTGAAACATGGTAAGAATAGGGCACCCTCACCTACACTGAAACAGGGTAAGAATAGGGCACCCTCACCTACACTGAAACATGGTAAGAATAGGACACCCTCACCTACACTGAAACATGGTAAGAATAGGACACCCTCACCTACACTGAAACATGGTAAGAATAGGACACCCTCACCTACACTGAAACATGGTAAGAATAGGGCACCCCCACCTACACTGAAACATGGTAAGAATAGGGCACTCTCCCCTACACTGAAATATGGTAAGAATAGGGCACCCTCACCTACACTGAAACATGGTAAGAATAGGGCACCCTCACCTACACTGAAACATGGTAAGAATAGGGCACTCTCACCTACACTGAAACATGGTAAGAATAGGACACCCTCACCTACACTGAAACATGGTAAGAATAGGGCACCCTCACCTACACTGAAACATGGTAAGAATAGGGCACCCTCACCTACACTGAAACATGGTAAGAATAGGACACCCTCACCTACACTGAAACATGGTGTTAGAGGTGTGCAATAAATTATGATTTTCAAAGGAATAATAATCGGTACCAAGTTTGGTCAACATTTATTGAAATTAGTTTTGTTTCTAATTTTGGACTAAATTGAACCATATCTTGACATCATCTTATCTACGCGTTTCACTTTATTTTATTTTTATATCCCTTGTATTAGTTCACTGCCTCTGTGTCATCAGATCTTCCGACAACTTTTTAAGTCACTTCTAATAGATACCAACAGCTGAAACTTTGTACATTTTCTTAACTCACGTGACAACGCATTCTCTCAACATGTGAGCTAAATGTATAACGTGGTGCTCCGAACAGCCATTGGAGGTCATATATAGGATTATAAGCTTTCCTGCATTTATACCTGACCCGGATTTTGGACCTTACCTTATCCGTTCAAACACGTCCTATTTAAGATTACATAACAAATATAAAATACATAAAAAACATACCTTATGCCGATAAAATATAAGGTATGTCATCTACTCCTGCAATACAAAGAAAGTACAAGAACATGAGCTACAGGAGCTAATAGGGTGTGTCATCTAGGAGCTCAACAGGTTCCTCGGGAGAAGCTAATGAGGTGAGGCATTATATGTTGCAGGAGGAAATGACACACCTTATATTTTACCGACATAAGTTATACATTTTTTTAAATATATATACTTTAGTGATAGCTTAAATTAAAAACCCACATGCACTAGGATAGTGCCAGTTGATAGGTTAAGGTTATACTTAAATTGCATTTGTTTCTCTTGTTATTACACATATTCCCAGCAAATTCACCATTCTATCTCCGAGACACACTGTCATGTAATAACATAAATATATAATGGTTGTAAAGTTACATCACAATAAATATTATTGAATTCCCTTCTTTTAAGAAGAAAGAAGTTTAAAGAACTCATTAAAAGCCAACAGTTTATTTGAGATATTTGTTTATTTAAACACCAAACTGATGTCTCTTAAAATGAACAAAAAATTATTCATAACTCCAAGATATCAATAATCCGACAACTGGAAGTTGAATACAATGTGCTATTTTACTTGCTTTCAACAAGTGTAAGGTAGTTGTTATTCTACTTTCAACAAGTGTAAAGTAGTTGTTATTCTACTTTCAACCAGTGTAAGGTAGTTGTTATTCTACTTTCAACCAGTGTACGGTAGTTGTTGTTCTACTTTCAACCAGTGTACGGTAGTTGTTGTTCTACTTTCAACCATTGTAAGGTAGTTGTTGTTCTACTTTCAACCCGTGTAAGATAGTTGTTGTTCTACTTTCAACCAGTGTAAGGTAGTTGTTGTTCTACTTTCAACCAGTGTAAGGTAGTTGTTATACTTTCAACCAGTGTAAGAAAGTTGTTCTACTTTCAACCAGTGTAAGGTAGTTGTTGTTCTACTTTCAACCAGTGTAAGGTAGTTGTTGTTCTACTTTCAACCAGTGTAAGGTAGTTGTTCTACTTTCAACCAGTGTAAGAAAGTTGTTGTTCTACTTTCAACGAGTGTAAGGTAGTTGTTCTACTTTCAACCAGTGTAAGGTAGTTGTTGTTCTACTTTCAACCAGTGTAAGGTAGTCGTTGTTCTACTTTCAACCAGTGTAAGGTAGTTGTTGTTCTACTTTCAACCAGTGTAAGGTAGTTGTTCTACTTTCAACCAGTGTAAGGTAGTTGTTGTTCTACTTTCAACCAGTGTAAGGTAGTTGTTCTACTTTCAACCAGTGTAAGGAAAGTTGTTGTTCTACTTTCAACAGTGTAAGGTAGTTGTTGTTCTACTTTCAACCAGTGTAAGGTAGTTGTTGTTCTACTTTCAACCAGTGTAAGGTAGTTGTTGTTCTACTTTCAACCAGTGTAAGGTAGTTGTTGTTCTACTTTCAACGAGTGTAAGGTAGTTGTTGTTCTACTTTCAACCAGTGTAAGGTAGTTTTGTTCTACTTTCAACCAGTGTAAGGTAGTTGTTGTTCTACTTTCAACCAGTGTAAGGTAGTTGTTGTTCTACTTTCAACCAGTGTAAGGTAGTTGTTGTTCTACTTTCAACAGTGTAAGGTAGTTGTTGTTCTACTTTCAACCAGTGTAAGGTAGTTGTTGTTCTACTTTCAACCAGTGTAAGGTAGTTGTTGTTCTACTTTCAACCAGTGTAAGGTAGTTGTTGTTCTACTTTCAACCAGTGTAAGGTAGTTGTTGTTCTACTTTCAACCAGTGTAAGGTAGTTGTTGTTCTACTTTCAACCAGTGTAAGGTAGTTGTTGTTCTACTTTCAACCGTGTAAGGTAGTTGTTGTTCTACTTTCAACCAGTGTAAGGTAGTTGTTGTTCTACTTTCAACCAGTGTAAGGTAGTTGTTGTTCTACTTTCAACCAGTGTAAGGTAGTTGTTGTTCTACTTTCAACCAGTGTAAGGTAGTTGTTGTTCTACTTTCAACCAGTGTAAGGTAGTTGTTGTTCTACTTTCAACCAGTGTAAGGTAGTTGTTGTTCTACTTTCAACCAGTGTAAGGTAGTTGTTGTTCTACTTTCAACCAGTGTAAGGTAGTTGTTGTTCTACTTTCAACCAGTGTAAGGTAGTTGTTGTTCTACTTTCAACCAGTGTAAGGTAGTTGTTGTTCTACTTTCAACCAGTGTAAGGTAGTTGTTGTTCTACTTTCAACCAGTGTAAGGTAGTTGTTGTTCTACTTTCAACCAGTGTAAGGTAGTTGTTGTTCTACTTTCAACCAGTGTAAGGTAGTTGTTGTTCTACTTTCAACCAGTGTAAGGTAGTTGTTGTTCTACTTTCAACCAGTGTAAGGTAGTTGTTGTTCTACTTTCAACCAGTGTAAGGTAGTTGTTGTTCTACTTTCAACACATGAAGTTTGTCATTCAAGTAAGGTAGTTGTTGTTCTAACTTTCAACCAGTGTAAGGTAGTTGTTATTCTACTTTCAACCAGTGTAAGGTAGTTGTTTTCTACTTTCAACCAGTGTAAGGTAGTTGTTATTCTACTTTCAACAAGTGTAAGGTAGTTGTTGTTCTACTTTCAACCAGTGTAAGGTAGTTGTTGTTCTACTTTCAACCAGTGTAAGGTAGTTGTTATGTGGCTAGCTGGGCCCTACTGATTACAGTATATATATATGTATATATACACACACACCTCTATTGATGGTTGTTCCTATAGTCATGTGGCGATGTTATTCGCTCCTACAATCTTCATGACGTTCCTATTATTTTCAGAACAAAAAAGTATACCAGCAAAAAAATTAACCCTCTCATATTTTCCCAAATATTCCTACATTTGAATTTTAAATCACTTCTGTAATGTGTGATGATTCTATTAGGATTGTTCTTTCCCGGGTTGGGGGAGGGGATCAACTCGAATGAATCCCCCGCGTGGACCTAATGGTCATATGCAGATTTTTACAACGCTGAGGAGGAATGGACCGGAAAATTACATAAATGAAATATTGGCGGAGAGAAAAAAAAAGAGAGAAATAATAAAATTCATCACGTTTTAAATGTTGATTCGAGTCAATAGAAACTCCACATTTTAATGTACGGTGCTTCTCCAGATTAGGAAACGTTTATTTATTTAGTTTTATCGTGGTTCACCATATAGACATTTACATGTTCTGCTTTAGTAACACGTGGTAATATAATTTTAGAGCGGACTCTAGTTCTCTTCAAGACATGCTCAGTTCTGGGCGCCTCGGAGTTGGAAGAGGAACTATTAGGACCGGCACATGTGCTGGACTTCATTGAGGGCCCCGACTATTTGAAGGGAAATATCTTCCAGTGTGATATTTATTTAAGTTGCTGCTATAAATCTTTAAAAACACTAAAACAATCCTTAAATTAACTTAAAAGGTTCCGTTTTGAGCACAATAAATATATTAATTTGTATTAGTTTAAAAATGACACCTGGACACAGGAATTAAACCCGGACTTTTTCTTAGCGCACCAATGATCTACCACTGAGCTATCCAGGAATTTTGCCGTCATCAGGTTAATTTTTCACTCATAGTTTTAAGGCAGAGTCTGTGATGGACGTGTGGAAATGGGAACTGCCCATACAAACATTTCCGTGATTAAAATGAATTGCAACATGTGTGTTGTTGTTATTAACAATATAAATGTTTTAATTGCCTGAGACATTGGCACACCCAAGGTGGTAACCGACCCCGTGGTGTAGTGGTCAGTGCACCTGGCTACGAGCCTAGGGGTCCCGGGTTTGATTCCCTGCTGATATTGCGGATATTTTTTCCTTGAGGTGATAACGGTCACAACGGCTTGGTTAATTAGGCTTAAGTTAGTTTAAGACTCACGTTGGCTCCAAAGCTTCATAATCACTATCATCACATCGTCTCATTGGGGTATGACGTGACGTGTACACAACCTCCTATGGTGTAGGCTACCCTGAGCAATGCTCTGTTCCACAGAGCGGCTAATAGTCTACATACAGACAACTCCTATGGTGTAGACTACCTGAGCAATGCTCTGTTCCACCAGAGCGGCTAATAGTCTACATACAGACAACCTCCTATGGTGTAGACTACCCTGAGCAATGCTCTGTGCCACCAGAGCGGCTAATAGTCTACATACAGACAACCTCCTGTGGTTTAGGCTACCCTGAGCAATGCTCTGTGCCACCAGAGCGGCTAATAGTCTACATACAGACAACCTCCTGTGGTTAGGCTACCCTGAGCAATGCTCTGTACCACCAGAGCGGCTAATAGTCTACATACAGACAACCTCCTGTGGTTTAGGCTACCCTGAGCAATGCTCTGTGCACCAGAGCGGCTAATAGTCTACATACAGACACCTCCTGTGGTTTAGGCTACCTGAGCAATGCTCTGTCCACAGAGCGGCTAATAGTCTACATACAGACCTCTTGGTTAGGCTACCTGAGCAATGCTCTGTCCACCAAGCGGCCTATGTCTACATACAGACAACTCTCCTTGGTTAGCTACCTGAGCAATGCTCTGTCCACCAGAGCGGCTAATAGTCTACATACAGGGACCCCTATGGTGTAGGCTACCCTGAGCAATGCTCTGTTCCACCAGAGCGGCTAATAGTCTACATACAGGCGACCTCCTATGGTGTAGGCTACCTGAGCAATGCTCTGTTCCACAGAGCGGCTAATAGTCTACATACAGCAACCTCCTATGGTGTAGGCTACCCTGAGCAATGCTCTGTCCACCAGAGCGCTAATAGTCTACATACAGCACCTCCTATGGTGTAGCTACCCTGAGCAATGCTCTGTCCACCAGAGCGGCTAATAGTCTACATACAGGCGACTCCTATGGTGTAGGCTACCTGAGCAATGCTCTGTTCCACCAGAGCGGCTAATAGTCTACATACAGACAACTCCTATGGTGTAGGTACCCTGAGCAATGCTCTGTCCACCAGAGCGGCTAATAGTCTACATACAGAACCCCTGTAGCTACCGAGCAATGCTCTGTCCACAGAGCGGCTAATAGTCTACATACAGGACCTCCTATGGTGTAGCACCTGAGCAATGCTCTGTCCACCAGAGCGGCTAATAGTCTACATACAGACAACCTCTTGGTTAGGCTACCTGAGCATCTCTGTCCACCAAGCGGCTAATAGTTACATACAGCACCTCCTTGGTTAGCTACCCTAGCAATGCCTGTACCACCAGAGCGCTAATAGTCTACATACAGCAACCTCCTTGGTGTAACTACCTGAGCATTCTGTCCACCAGGCGGCTATAGTCAATACAGCACCTCCTGTGTGTAGCTACCCTGACATGCTCTGTCACCAGAGCGGCTAATAGCTACATACGACACCCCTTGTGTAGCTACCTGAGCAATCTCGTCCACCAGACGCTATCCTACGCGACCTCCTGTGGTGTAGACTACCCTGAGCAATGCTCTTACCACCAGAGCGGTAATAGTCACTACAGCACCTCCTTGGTGTAGACTACCTGAGCATCTCTGTCCAAGCGCTAATGTCTACACAGCACCCCGGTTAGCTCCCTGACATCTCTGTTACCAGAGCGGCTATAGTCTACATACAGGCGACCTCCTGGGTAGCTACCCTGAGCAATGCTCTGTACCACCAGAGCGGCTAATAGTCTACTACAGACAACCTCCTGTGGTGTAGCTACCCTGAGCAATGCTCTGTACCACCAGAGCGGCTAATAGTCTACATACAGAGCACCTCCTTGAGTTAGCTACCCTGAGCAATGTGCTGTACCACCAAGCGGCTAATAGTCTACATACAGACAACCTCCTGTGGTGTAGACTACCCTGAGCAATGCTCTGTACCACCAGAGCGGCTAATAGTCTACATACAGAGGTGACCTCCTATGGTGTAGGCTACCCTGAGCAATGCTCTGTCACAGGGCTAATAGTCTACATACAACTCCTTGTTTAGGCTACCTGAGCAATGCTCTGCTACCAACCTAAAGTTACATGACAGCTCCTCCCTATGGTGAAGTACACACTGGCAATGCTCTGTACCACCAGAGCGGTAATAGTCTACATACAGACAACCTCCTGTGGTTTAGGCTACCCTGAGCAATGCTCTGTTCCACCAGAGCGGCTAATAGTCTACATACAGACAACCTCCTATGGTGTAGGCTACCCTGAGCAATGCTCTGTCCACCAGAGCGGCTAATAGTCTACATACAGGGAACCTCCTATGGTGTAGGCTACCCTGAGCAATGCTCTGTCCACCAGAGCGGCTAATAGTCTACATACAGACAACTCCTTGGTGTAGGCTACCCTGAGCAATGCTCTGTTCCACCAGAGCGGCTAATAGTCTACATACAGCAACCTCCTATGGTGTAGGCTACCCTGAGCAATGCTCTGTCCACCAGAGCGGCTAATAGTCTACATACAGACAACCTCCTGTGGTGTTAGGCTACCTGAGCAATGCTCTGTGCCACCAGAGCGGCTAATAGTCTACATACAGGGACCTCCTATGGTGTAGCTACCCTGAGCAATGCTCTGTCCACCAGAGCGGCTAATAGTCTACATACAGACAACCTCCTGTGGTGTAGACTACCCTGAGCAATGCTCTGTACCACCAGAGCGGCTAATAGTCTACATACAGACAACCTCCTGTGGTGTAGCTACCCTGAGCAATGCTCTGTACCACCAGAGCGGCTAATAGTCTACATACAGCAACCTCCTATGGTGTAGGACTACCCTGAGCAATGCTCTGTCCACCAGAGCGGCTAATAGTCTACATACAGCAACCTCCTATGGTGTAGGACTACCCTGAGCAATGCTCTGTACCACCAGAGCGGCTAATAGTCTACATACAGGCGACCTCCTTGGTGTAGGCTACCCTGAGCAATGCTCTGTCCACCAGAGCGGCTAATAGTCTACATACAGACAACCTCCTGTGGTTTAGGCTACCCTGAGCAATGCTCTCTACCACCAGAGCGGCTAATAGTCTACATACAGAGACCTCCTATGGTGTAGACTACCCTGAGCAATGCTCTGTGCCACCAGAGCGGCTAATAGTCTACATACAGACAACATCCTATGGTGTAGACTACCCTGAGCAATGCTCTGTGCCACCAGAGCGGCTAATAGTCTACATACAGACAACCTCCTGTGGTGTAGACTACCCTGAGCAATGCTCTGTACCACTAGAGCGGCTAATAGTCTACATACAGACAACCTCCTGTGGTTTAGGCTACCCTGAGCAATGCTCTGTTCCACCAGAGCGGCTAATAGTCTACATACAGACCTCCTGTGGTGTAGACTACCCTGAGCAATGCTCTGTCCACCAGAGCGGCTAATAGTCTACATACAGACAACCTCCTATGGTGTAGGCTACCCTGAGCAATGCTCTGTGCCACCAGAGCGGCTAATAGTCTACATACAGACAACCTCCTGTGGTGTAGACTACCCTGAGCAATGCTCTGTCCACAAGAGCGGCTAATAGTCTACATACAGACAACCTCCTATGGTGTAGGCTACCCTGAGCAATGCTCTGTACCACAAGAGCGGCTAATAGTCTACATACAGGTGACCTCCTATGGTGTAGACTACCCTGAGCAATGCTCTGTGCCACCAGAGCGGCTAATAGTCTACATACAGACAACATCCTATGGTGTAGACTACCCTGAGCAATGCTCTGTGCCACCAGAGCGGCTAATAGTCTACATACAGACAACCTCCTGTGGTGTAGGCTACCCTGAGCAATGCTCTGTACCACAGAGCGGCTAATAGTCTACATACAGGTGACCTCCTATGGTGTAGACTACCCTGAGCAATGCTCTGTGCCACCAGAGCGGCTAATAGTCTACATACAGGTGACCTCCTATGGTGTAGACTACCCTGAGCAATGCTCTGTGCCACCAGAGCGGCTAATAGTCTACATACAGACAACCTCCTGTGGTGTAGACTACCCTGAGCAATGCTCTGTACCACTAGAGCGGCTAATAGTCTACATACAGACAACCTCCTGTGGTTTAGGCTACCCTGAGCAATGCTCTGTGCCACCAGAGCGGCTAATAGTCTACATACAGACAACCTCCTGTGGTGTAGACTACCCTGAGCAATGCTCTGTACCACTAGAGCGGCTAATAGTCTACATACAGACAACCTCCTGTGGTTTAGGCTACCCTGAGCAATGCTCTGTGCCACCAGAGCGGCTAATAGTCTACATACAGGCGACCGAACTGGATGTCATGTCTCTCCCGGTCATATATACCATAGGATTTTTAAAAAACTTTGAAAAGCGCAAATCAAATGAATTAGAATTAATATTTAGAATATAGAGCATAGAACATAGAATATTATTAGAATGTATAGACTACATTTTAAGACCATACACATTAAAAGTGCCATTAAAATTCCCAAATGAAAAAGCACAAAAATAATAGCTTATAAGAAAAGTCATGGTCTTATTAATATTTAATTAATACTGCCTCATTTACTGCCCAAGTCATCAAAAATAAAGGTACAATAAGATATCTAAGCTACAAATTGTAGCCACCATTCTATGACTAAGTACATTATTGTTTTGAAGGCTCTCAACCGGGGACTGTAGAGACAGAATCCCTCGTAACAAACCCAAATTTACATAGATTTAAGACTGAGCAACTTTGACTTGACTGGGACTCGAACTAACAAATCTACCAGAGCTGGTTGGTCAACGCATTGAGGCCTCATTTACAGCATGGAGCAGGATGAACTAAAATTTATTTCAGACAATAATAGTTAATGTTTATTAATAAGGTAAAACAAAAGTGTACAAACTTTAATTCATCATCATAAAATCGCGTACACATTTAAAAACTGTATTTAGCTATTTATGAAGAGCAATTGTCATTAAAATAGTTCTAGAGCTCAAAATAGAATAAAACTGCTTGTTTGAACATGATATAAATTCTGTTCAGCCATTATTCAGAGAACAAAAAAGGAAGTATATAAATTTAGTACATTTGAGTACTGTTATAAGTACCTGCTACCAAACAATTAATTTACAAAACTTACTTTTTTTTAGTATCGCGTTCAGGCTATACACATATATACTAATTACGCTATTGAAACAGATATGAGAAAGATTTAATTTAGAGTTTACCTGTATTTGCGTGGAGAGAAATGGGGAAACCACTTAGGAAAAACCACCCTTAGTACACTCGATTGAAATCGAACCCCGATCTTCCGTAATCGGGGTCTAGTGAATCGCGAGAGTGACGCCTTAGACCATGTGGCCACCTAAGCGGGTTCTTATGTTACTAGATTAGTTGCCCCAAGCTACCATATATTAACTTTAGAGGCGTTTCATAACCATACATTTTCCTGGACTACATCAAATGGGGGCGAAGCGCCCTATAACCCACTTGTTAACGAAATTTCATTCTGGCTATTGTCTGATTATATGCCCCCCTGACTAGGCATTGCCACGTGGAGCGGTATTCTGTATTCTCTTTTAGAAAGCTGTGGAAGACCAGTGAAACCATTTTACCATATTTTAAAATATACAACATTGAAAAATAATTCGTTTGAAATATTTTTTTGTATCTTATCCCAATATCGCTGTTGTGAATAATTTAAATTTAAAAAAACGTATTACGATATAATTCCTTGTTCGACCGATATCTTGTTTCTAATATACAAGCTAATTAATTGTTCGATGGGCTCTTAATATGTATATGAAATGTGTGTTTATTTGATTCATTTCACGCAATCAGCCAATATGAAACCAGTGCATACCGTAAGTGTTGATAGTTACGTGGATGAGCTGCGCCTTGTGTTAGCCGCCAGTCCATCAACAGGGAAGATCACATTGTACGATACATGGAAGTGGGTGGAAGGGGGACCACTATTGGCCCCATGATATCAGAATAACCAGATGCAAAACTTTAATAAAAATGTAGATGATAAAAAAAAATACTAAATAAAACTAGTGGCTAGCAATAAAATGGCTATCTATACCAGATGGGACTTCCTCCAGAGGAACTTACTGACATTTGTCACCATTTGATCATTGGTTCGGTACAGTCTTGTCCCTAGTCTCGAAGTGTTAAGAAGTTTCACCAAGTCTATTTATTTTTTTGTATTGAAACTAAATTTGGTACACAAAAAGAGCCGGGCAGTAAATCGAGTACAATTTTAATAACTTCATCGTGTGGGTAACATCATACAAGTTACATATTCATCTTTGTACTTTTTTTTGTTTGTTTGTAAAAAAGTGACACCAAAGTTTATAAAAATATATAAACACCAAAGTCAAGCATTGATGCAGGAACAAGGGGGAGGTGGAGAGTCCCCCTTTGGAAATAACCTGTCCCCCCTTTATTGAAACAAACTTCTCCTTCCCTGGAATAAACTTTCCCACTTTAGATTCATCTCGCTCACCTATGATACTCTCCAATAGGAAACTGAAATATAGTTTTGTATAAAACTTCAAATAACTACTAGAGGTATACACTTTTCAAAAATTGTTGAAAGAACACCACTTAATAGGTTCTAGAGGCACCATATCAACAAATTTAGCGGATCACCCGCGTATTACAAACATTTGGTAAGGTCCGATTTCTACCTTTTTACCCAAATCTGCTTGAAACCTTTTTTGAGTAATTTTTCCTTAGTCGTGAAGATGTAACTTCACGATTTTTTTTTTTTTTGCTATGTTTGCATTAATACTAAGTTCACCCTTCCTTAAACAAACTAAACATGATTGTGACAAATCGTGCTCCAAGTATGGTCAGCAAAAACAATGGCTTGGTGACAATTTTACAAACAAACATCTCGGATGACTGCTTTACACTGTCTCATTCATCAAACCGTCCTTGAGGGGTCCCATGTCGTGTGTAATGGATTCTATTACATGTGCTATAAACTTCATTCGAGGAACATCAAGCTTGCAGCATCGACAATAAATTATATTTTTGGTAAACTAGCATTGAAACTTCAATAAAATACTTTCATTCACAAACACTGACGAGTGTTACTGGTGATAACTGTGAGAAACGTGTATTGTAATGTGCTGCTGCTAGCGAGAGAACTTTCAACTTTCCTTTAAGCAATACACGGATAGCTCCAGGACTTGACCTTTTCTTACTGCAGAATAATAAATCAAACAAGTCCTTTCTGCTTATAACATTTTACTCTAGCCGATATATTGTAGAGTGACCTGGTGGTCTAGGGTAAGATGTCGAACTTCTATGCTGGCGGCCGGGGTTCAATCCTCAGTCCCGGCACAGATTTATCTGATTACCAAACCCTTCCTTCACCTCTGACAAGACGTGTATTAATCACAACTTGTTAATGTGGGGAATGCCAGGCCTCCACCGTGGTTCGGATTCCACGTTAAACTGTAGGTCCTCCATTTCATCTCACAATCACCCTACCATTTCACGTTAGCGTAAGTGCGTACAACCCGAACGGGTAGTAAGACGCGGTGCTAATAATAATAATAAGATATATTGTAGAGGTGCCTGATTCTTGTACCATCAGATTAGGATCTTAGTTCTTCGTTATGAATATAATAAAATCTCATTTCGGTATAAAAACGGACTTGCAGTTAAAGCCTCGTCTACAGACTCCGTATCCGTAAGGGGCGTAATATTCGGTAATAGATCGATTCCACACTAACAGATTGCTCTGTATACATAGTCCTAATCCTTAAATCCTTATCACTCGGTAGAATTTGGCTTAACTCTAACTTTCCAAGTAATAGTCGATACGGACTGCTAAGGACTACCAATCACGGCAACGTATGTGTGCGCGCGCATAGAAATGAAAGCAGCAGTTGCATTTTCATAGTAATTACATTAACTCATGTTTTAAATATATTATTTGTGATTGTACTTAGACTATCTTTCATATGTAGCATATCCGGGCCGTTTTATCAAAATGGGTTGTGGGAGTTACATATGTTAATATTGTTCAGGTGTGATATCGTCTGCTTCACAGATTACTTCTGTTTACTTCTAGCTCTAGACAATTTCCTTTCGAAGAGCTTAACTGGACCTTGTTTCCAACTTTCTCATTGGTTGGCACGGCCACGTGATTACGGATAGGGATACGGACTATGTAGACGTGATTTCCGTTTCTAAGGACTTAAGAACTATAAGGCTGTAGAGATTACGTACTCTGTAGATGTGGCTTAAGTCGAAAATAAACCGAACGTGAAGTAAGCATAGCACTAAAACAAAGTGTATTACAAAATGTAATCACTGGACTGTCATTGCAACAAACCGAAAGTTATTTAAAATTAACGCAAATAATCAATCATAATAGTTGGCTGGTTATTGCTCCAAACTCCAAAAATATGGATCCCTTTGATGAACTGATATTGATTGACCTATTTTCTCATATACAACTTAGACGTCAGGCTAAACATTTCTGGTTCAACTAGAAGTGCGTCGTCATTTGATTTTGGTACTTACATGAGTGATTATATAGCTTAATTGAATCCAATCCAAATTGGAAATATAATCATTGTGCGCTATATTGAACCTACACATAATAAAAGTGATAATAATAAACGTTGGAAAGCAGCTTAGTTCACGGATCACTTACCGAGTAGCGCGTGATCAACTCGTTTATAAAATAAAGCTATATCCAATATTGCAAGGTTACCACGTTTCCGGCCGGCTATTTCCATCCAACTGTCAAATGCAATTTGTTTCAAAAAGGGTTATCGGCTGTCGTGTCTAATTTTTCAAAACCTTGGTTGGTTTATTTTACTTGCTTTGTTTTATTCTCTTGATATTTTTAGTTTCTACAACTCCTTGACATTGATAGAATATCACAAGTAAATCTCTTCGTCTTATTTTTTTTCAAAAGTCAATTCTTTGTCTATACGAGCTGAGGCGTATTTTCTTTTTTTGGACAATTGTCTCCTATGCTCATATACCGAGTAAAAGACATTTCATTACTTCACAAATGTTTATTGTACAGTAAATTAACTAACATGTTTCCTTAAATAAAATAAAATTAGAAAATAAATTGAAATACTCTCCTTGTGACACCCAACATTGGGGTCTTTAGAGGGGTTCAAGACCCTCCCTAAAATCATATTCTCAAATGGTAAACTTTTAGTACCGTAGAAGAAACAATGAAGTGTTTTATTCAGAAAATAGAAAATAAACGTTTGGATTTTAAAATATTGTACAGCCACCCAAACGTTCAATTTTAAAATATTGTACAACCATCCAAACGTTGAATTTTAAAATATTGTACAGCTACCTAAACGTTCAATTTTAAACTATTGTACAGCTACCTAAACGTTCAATTTTAAACTATTGTACAGCTACCTAGTGGCACTCGCCTTTGCGGCCTCACCTGTTCCGCCACTCATACCAATCTCTGGAGGCCCAGAGGCGGGAGTGAGTGGCTCAATAACAGCCGCTCGTGTTTTAGTACCCCTAGGTTGGCACGGGGGTGTTCCCCGAGCGGATCGGTGGGGGGGGGGGGAGTTTTTGATGATGGCTCCTCGGTGGTGTAGGTGGGGAAGACGACTTTGATGGTATTTTCGCCTCCTGTAACAATTTCGGCGCCACCTTAGTTGGTCCGTTATCATTACGGTTGTCTCGAGTAAAAGACCCATACATAGGTCGCAATGACGTTTTAGCAGGATTAACTGCGCAATGGCAGTTGGGACATTTGATGTTCTGACTGACATTCTGACTGTAAGAGGTCTGAAATACAGGTGCTTGGATAGATACGTATTCTTTGCGTGCCTGGGCATATGATATCTTCTTTTCGGATTGTATCTCCATGACTTTTTTCTCTACCTTCCATTTCGGACAAGCCTGAGACCAGGCGGAATGTGGACCCTTGCAGTTGACGCAGTATTTAGAAGACTCCATGATGTTTCGTGAGCATCCTATCCGGAATCCGCACAAGTCGGATTACCACGGCATTGCAGCTCTGTATGCCCAAATTACTGGCACTGAAAACAGTGCTGAGGGTTAAGGATATACAGTCGGACCCCGAGCACGTGAAAACCTGCTCAGACCTCCTTTGGAAGGGTAGGTGTTTCTAAAGTTAGGATATACGTGTAAGTTTTTTTCTCTTGTCCGTTCTTTTTGGTGATAATGCGATACACTTCGGTGACGTGCTGAGGGGAAAGCTCCTCACATATATCCTCAATGCTCACGCAGTCGAGGTAATAGAAAATGACCACTCCCTTACAAGCATTGAGGAACCTGTGAGGTTCCACCTTAACTGGTGTACTAGACGTATTGCTCAACTGTATTTCCGAAATTTCCATTACTTTTGAAGACTGAATGTCAGTCATTGTTTATATCATGATCGTGCCATCACGCAGTTTTCTGATTTATACGTCAGATTATGCTGCACCATTTATCTCTCTTTCGAGGATAAACGGGCTTACTCGCTTTAAACTTTCATTGTCCTCTACTCGAGACATTATCAGGAAGCGGGGCTGTGGCTTCACTATTTCCTGGATTTTTCCTAATATAGGCCTGAATGGCCTTACCCGTTTCTGCCTCTTACAATATTACGGCCTTTTAAGGGGCTGTGCAATGAGTTGACAGAAAGGTTTGACAGTACGGTTCCAGTGGACCGTAAGGTGTCAGCTGCGACAAAAGGTTCGGCCATGCCATTTCGCAGCAAGTGGGTCCAGGAAAGTGCCAATTTTACGTCCGGGCCCTCATGAATGCAACCAGTTTTTTCTCAGGGTACCCTTTTATTGTCATCCCTAAGGCCCTTCTACCAATATATTACAACCAACGAACGCACTTTCATGAAGGAGCTCAATTGCAGAGGTCTTCAATAATTGTCCTAGGAGAGCCAGGTTAACTACCAAGGTCGTCAACGCAGAAACCAAAAGCTTCCGTCCAGGATGAATGGCAGGGGGAAGGGAAGAAAGTAGCAAAGAAAGTAATATAAGGGAGAAGAAGGAAGGAGATAGAAAAGGGATAATTAAGGAGAAAGAAAAGGAAGGAAAAAAGATATAGGATAGGTTTGTCCTACACGAGGTACGTCCTGCACAGAAGCCTCCTCTTTTAGTCCCGCTACAAGTAGAGGCTACTGCGGGACTATTCTAAACCCTGTCCTGCAGGGGGGTTAAACCAAATTGTTCGAATATATTAAACACATTTTAAAGAATATTTTTTTTTGTAAACCACCTTAAAATATTTATTTGTAAAAACAACAAAAATTCTTATTTATCATGAAAACTATTCTTATTTTGAATTCAATATTTAATTTCCAAAAAATTTCAATTTCCAATCATTTGTTGTAGGCTACCCTTAAATTAGATTATTTATATAATTAATAAAGATACATTTTTATTGATAGTGTAAAATAGTCCCCTGATTCCTATTTTGAACCAAATCGTTATAGCTGATTAGATTTTTTTTTTTTTACAATTCTCAGTAATTATTTAATGCTATTAAATTTTTTTACAAACAAATATATATATTACTATTTATAATACCACTAACTTAACATATAGGATCTACCTATTTTAAACCAAATCAATCGCCTAAGCAATTTTTTTTAATACTCAAATTAAAAATACCGCTATCGGTAAACTACCAAAAATTTAATTTCCCCTTAACAACAATATAAAGTTTTATTTGTCATGCTGATGTCAAACACTACCAAGATACCCATTTAGAACCAAATCGTTAGAGCCATTTGTAAAACATTTCAAGTTTTTGAAAAATCAGTCATGAGTAAAGTGCCTGTAAATAATTTTTTACCCCAAAAATAAGTAAAGTGTTATTTGTTATGCCAAACACTCCCAAGATACATTGTTATCTGTAATACTACACACTCTCCAGATATATATACATTTTGAACAAAATCTTTAGAGCTATTTCCGAAATATTTATAATTTTCAAAACATTTCCAACAGTTAACTACCCTTCAACGAATTTTTGCCCAAAAACCAACTATACAGTGCTATTTGTCATGTCAAACAAATCCTAGACATGCATTTTAAACACGATCACTATAGCAATTTTTGAAAAATTTGTTATTAAAAAAATTTCGTCAGTTATCTACTCTTAATTGAAGGGATAAGGTTAAAAAAAATTGTGGTATAGCCCTATACTTTTTAAATATCAAGTTTGAACAAAATCAATCAAACCGTTTTGGTTCCGTGGCCAAGATAGAATTGTAAAATCAACTTTTTTTTGTTGGTGTTCACATAAAATTCGTCATAATTTCTATAATTTTTTTTCCACGATCACAATACTTTCTCTTGATATGAGAACGTAATAACAGTATATTGCCTTCCACTGTACCAAAGACGATCAATCGAATGTTTTAAAGTCTGAAAGAAAGTACGTTAGGAAGTACAAAGTGCGATATATGCACTTCAGCACAAAGGAAAACACAAACTGTTAATATACCTAACCTTACGTGCGACTAGAGAGCTTCATTTGTGTTTAGAATGCAAACTTAAAAGTTGAATTCCACCGTCAGGACATGTTAGAGAGCCTGGTAAATAAAATGAGGGAATTCCTTTAAGATTTTTGTATAAAACGTCCGTAAAAAAAGAATATTTATTTTAGGTTAAAAATGCTAATAAATGACATTTATTTAAGTGTTGTCTATAGAAAGCAAACAAACAAAAAATAGGTTAAAAATACATATAATTTTCTTTTGTATTTTTAAATATTTGGCTTTGGTCACAATATGGCCGCTATAATATAATATAATAATTGTTACCAATGTGCTTAGGTTGAAGGAAATAAAAGTTCGAGTACTAGGCTATGATAACTTTTTTGTTTTTATTATTCGTATTTAAATGGTCAAGTAGTAAATTTCGTGAAAATATTTTATTTGTGCATGTATTATTCATTCAAAAATGCTACAATGAACTTTAAAAATGTTTTATGGTATTTTTAATGTTTTAAGTAAACGTTCGTAAAAATACGTCTTGCGAAATTTCCGTGTCTCTAGACATGGCACAATTATACAGTCCAACTTTCATAGAAAGGGACTTTCTTATATGATAGTTATAAAATTACAAATTATACTTCAAGCCATGTGATCTGCAGTTGCGACATTTGATAAATATCATTACATAAAATATTAAGTAAAATACTACTTTTTTATGCTATTTTGTAAAGAACCTTCTTGTAAAAACTGTACTGTAGCTATTTCTTCATTATTTTTACCTTGTTCGCCAATGTCATGTTGACTGGTTCTTAGTTTCCCCGCAACTGGTCACGGCGCCACTAGAGGTACGTTCGCACGGAGTCCATATTCCAGGCTGAATTAATTTTCAATCACTGTAACTGTGTGCATTGAAGAGGACTCTGAGCTCAATTTGCGCGATTCACTGGTCATATCAGCGCGTGTTATACCACATCTTCACTTTCCGATCAGGTCCCAGAATCGCCTCAGTGTAAACACGATACTAACTGATTCTCAATTGCGGGCGGGGCGTGTAGTTCGTAGTACAACATGGCGGCGAGTCAATTAAATACATTCTTTGTTGATAGAATTTCAGAATGTTGGGAACCATTGTGTTGGTGAAAAATAGATTGCTTAATGCTTTCATCTTACTTTGGATGGCATTTATGAAATACAGTAGCGCAATTAGTACAAATGCTGTAGAATCCATTCGTCATAAGAATGGTGGTAATTGACAGCTAACAGAAGATGTAAAAAACTGTTTGAATGAAAACACGATTAAAAACAAATTGTTTGTTACGAAAACTTTGACTGTCAAAAGTGACAAGTCCACATCAGATCATATGGCTTGGCGAATGAACACGTGAAATTAGATCTGGAAACTTTTACTCCTATTGTGGATGTGGTGTATAAAATAAAGGGTAGCAGGCACAATTGATACTATTTCGAAGTGTTCTTTGGAACTACGTTTTCTGATACCAAAATACAGCCAACAGCCGATGCCGAAATAACAATGTAGTAAAAATATTATTTTATTGTATTCATGAATGTCTGATCTGAATCATTCGTAGCCCGGTAGTGGAAAAATTAGCCAGTACTACTAACCATTGCCCAGGGTACGCCCGAAAGTTCTAATCGTATATAATTTCCTTGGAGGGCTATGTTCATGCATGTCCCGATGAGATGAGGTAGTGGTGATAGTGAATATGAGGGTGTGGAACCGGTAGAAACATTTGACCTAGTTTAAGGTATAACTAACCAGACCCTGTTGACCGTTTGAAAAGTTCCTTTTTCGGGAAAAAAAAATACTCAGCTGAGAATAGAACCCTATACCCTTGGTTGGTAAGTCAGGTGCACTAACCACTATACCGTAAAAACTGTTTGAAATAGGATTTAAATTAAAAATCTAAATTGATATTAATAAGATCTTCTCTTGAAACTTAACTGAAAAATCATTGGGAAACATCCAAAATATGATGAAGGGGGACTCGATTAATAAAACTTTGATAATAAAGGATGAGGGCAAAAAGATACGCTTTTAAAGCGGTTATTAATTTTACCTAGAATTAGGGACAGTTATAATATACGTGAACATCTTAATAAGTTCATTGAAACATTGGACAAACTTGGCGAATTGGACTTAGAAATAAATAATTAAGACTCTCTTAGCATTATGACGCTTTTCCCCTCACCATCTGTATATGAACATTTTTGGAGTGCAATTGAATCCAGGGATTAATTACCCAAACGTTTTGATTTAAAACAAAAAATAATTAAGGAAGGTGAAGCCAGAGAGAGGGGAAATATTAACGATACTACGAGAGGTGGTTTTTTTTTTTTTTTAGAAAAATATAAATCGTAATTAGATGCGTAACCAGTACAGTCAATCTAACACTTTAAAAATGAAATAATGTGCCCCAATTAATATACTTTTTTATGTAGAAGCATTAATACATAAATCTGTTTTAAATTTTAATTTTTATGAGTTTTTTAACATCTGGTGATTGCTTCGTGTGCTCTTTCCTTTTATTATTTTATAAAAAAACTTCACGGTGTGAGCCCATGAGTGAGTTATACCGACCGAGCGGCTGTCACCAATAGCGATGAAAGTGCTAACATTTCCAGATAGAGGGTGTCATGTTTTCAGCACAACGAGACCTCCAGCCGTTAATCTCAGTTTTCTAAACCCGGAGATGCTACTTATTTATTCCTGTAACTTTTCATTTGTCCTCACGATGCTGAGTTGACCCCGTTCCAGACCCAGTGCTTCACAGAGACGGGGATCGAACCCGGGACTTCTGGATATGTATCCACGAACTGTGAGCACTAGATCACAACGGGAGTCATTACATTATTTTATAAAAGTGATACACATCGGTTTTCCATTGTTGTGTGTTCCTATTGCGTTCAAGAAATGGATGGAAAATAAAACAAATTTCCGGTGCTCAGAAAAAAAAAGGTGAAGACTGATATCATCCGCCCCCCCCCCCCCCCCCCTCCTTTAAGGCCTCCACAGAACATTGTGTCGGCGCACGCCTGTGTTCGAACCATTTCGGAGATTGAAAATCATTCAAACTAATGTTACACGAACGTACGTATGCCATAGGCGTGATAGTCACACTTGTTTTAAAATTATGCTATTAACAATTTGAACTCGACTGTACCTTTTCAGATTATATGCATATATGATAATTATTCTAAAGGGCCAAGAATGAGGTAAGAAGCATTTTAGAAGTAATCTACCTGCATTAGCGAGGAAGAAAAATAGAAAACCATTTAAGAAAAACCACTCTAAATAGAACCGATCGGGATTTGAACACTTGATCTCTCCGTTTTCAATGGTCTAACTATATTTGATATTTATTTCCTTTTATACCTGTTCGGTTCTTCATTGATCTGGTTCGTGCCAAATTGTTTGATACTATTTACTGTATGGTTAGTTTATCCATTAAAAAAAACTACCATAAATAACTTTTGACCCGCCTCGGTGGCGTAGTTGGCTAACGCGCTTGTCGTGTTGAGCTCGACTGCTGAGGACGGGGAGATCGAGGTTCGAATCTCGGTCGGGTGAACTGGGGGTGGTTTTTCCTAAATGGTTTTCCACTCACCCTCCACGCAAATGCGGGTTCACGTCCTCTATTTCAAACTTCCCAACTCCTAATCCATTAGCGTAATTAGTACTTAAAGCGTATAACCCGAACGGGTAGTAAGACGCGGTGCTATTATTATTATTATATATTATTATTAATAACTTCTGTGGTCATATAATGTAAATAATACAATTTATTAAATAAAATATTTGGTAACTTAGATGTTACGTTTCAAAAATTAATATACTCGTGATAATTAAAGGTAAACTTGTATTACTATGAACACATTTTATATTTTTAAAATGGTTTTTAGTCTGTACTTGCCTTACTGCATATTTTAGAAAATGTCACCAGACACCAGTTTAGAGGTTTTTGTTGAATATAAACGTTGCCTTACATCAAATTATACATTTCTTATTCTAGGTGTGCAACCATGTGTGGAAAATATGTGTATGGTAAGCGGATAAAATAATAATAATAATAATAATAATAAATGGCTATAATGTGGTACTAAGGTGGAGAGTTTACTTGTTATAAGGTGTACCCTTAAAAAAAAAAGCAGGCAGAGGCTCTTGCCACTATTTATAGAATGTCCGATCACCGAACAAGTCACGCAAGGATGTAATTTAACGCCCTCGTGGGTGTTATCGGAACTAACGTGTCATAGCTTTCACGCGAAAAACAATTTGGGTGACAAACAAGGAAAAATTTAGGATGTACTACCAAGAACTAGTATTTTGTAGCATTACTAAATAATCTTATTTACACAGTTGTGCGGCGTGGTAACATGATTTTTCTTCGAGGCCTATTTAACCCGTGTCCAAAATAATTTATCCTATTTAACTTAATGGTAGCCCCGGCTACTATTAACTACTTTACTTTTTACCCCAAATAAAATAAGTCCCGGGCTATCATCATATCCTCTAGTTACTTTTAGATCAAATATAGTAGTCACTTTTACAAGTTCAGTACCCTAATATTATATTTTATGATAGTATGCCTCTACTCGCAATATTCTTGATTATTTATTAGTATTATTACTGGAGTTTTAAGACGCATCGACACAATAAAGATCCTTACCGCCTTTAAAAAGGATGCACAGTAAAATCCCCGTAGGGAAAACAATAGAGATGATACGCCTGCTAAAATAACGCAGGGATATACACTACATTAAAAATACATTACAAAGTTTTTAAAATATACTTAACGTGTTAAAACTAATCTCAATGTAAGATAGTAATCAAGTGAGCCACTCTCTAAGAGTGAACTGAAATGGCATTTAAAAGATTCGTCTGGCGTATAAAACGGATGCTGGTTATGGGAGCCTTGTGATTGGGTGTTTGTTCGCCACCGTGGACGGCACGTTCCACTGTTAAGTACGGTATAACGTGGTTTACCGCAGGTTAAAATATTTCTGATTTGCCACTGGTAATGTTAGATAGCCCTCTTCGGAGGACGCGTGGTGGCGTCACAGTCCATAGGCGGGAATACTTCACGATCAAAGACGCGTCTTAAAATAAAACTATTAGTTATTAATTTGTTAAAACCTCAAACCCACGTGCGTTCAGCCTAGAGGCTAAGGCGTCATTCAAGAGCACGTAACGCTGTTGCGACGGAGGAGGGTGTCTACATGGTGTTACATAGGGGAGGTGGGTACATCAGTGTTACGTAACGCACAACTTATCTGAGTGTCACAAACGCTTCCTTATGAAATAATGATATTCACTCTTGGTATTAAAAGTTACGTAACACAGGTTGGAAATAAGTCATTTATTTATTTAGCATCGCGTCTTACTACCCGTTCGGGCTATACGCCTAAATACTAATTACGCTAAAAGGTTAGGAATTGAAAAGGTTGAATACGTAGGAAGTGAACCCACATTTGTGTGGAGGGAGTGTGGAAAACCATTTAAGAACACCGCCCCCTCCCCCCAGTTCACCCGAGCGAGATTCAAACCTCGATATTTCCGTCCTCGGCAGTCTAGCTCAACACGAAACTAGTGCGTTAGCTAACTACGCCACCGAGGCGGGTAGATTGGAAATGGGGGTGGGTCAGGATAAATATCTACTTGATGTTAAATTGGAGGTGGGGAGGTAAAAAAAAAAGGTAATACAAAAGCGTTACGTGGTTTATGGATGACCACTAACGGGAATCTTTTTCACATGCCCTCAGGGTTGCCAGCGAAAGTCCACGGACCTGAAATGGATCTTATTTAATCCGGAAGGATACTAATTTTGTATATTATATGGATATGACGATATAAATAAAAACAGGTGCTTAATACACAAGTGGGAAAAAGCCAGCGGCTATTTTGTATTCAGAATCAATCGCAACACATTCAAATTAATTGAAAGCTTCTTGGGAGAGAGTTGGCGGGGAGTTATCATAGCCTAAAATTTATATTCTAACGCGCTGAACCTCGATAACATCGATCAAGCGGCCTATATTTATAACAAATTAACAATTAATGTAATGTATTGTTACGTTCTACCCAGAATCTTCAGTTTCTTAAATTAGGAGAATTTCAAACTACAGTAAAAACCCTGTTAAACCGAACCCTGGTAGTCCGAAATTCCTAATAATCCGAACATAAATTTAGGAAAACGCGTGGGAAAACAAACAAACTAGGTCAAATGAAATTTTATAGTTTATTGATAACAAACTCAAAGTTAAAAGAGAAACTAAGAAACTAGTGATAACTATAAATATTAACGTGTTGTAGTCAACACAATGTGTTTATTCTGTAAATGAATTCCTTCTACCTTTGATTTAAAATTTGTGTAAATGCACTGTATCGTCCAGCCGATTCTTATGTATTTTCAACTTGATCGAAACTTTCGTTAATCCCGACAAGCTTCGGTCTCAATTAGTTCGGATTAACGAGGTTCTACTGTATGTTTCTCTTAATCAACATTCATTAGAACGTCATCAGTGCACTCTTAAAGTTCAGTATGAAGTGTGTCTTGAACATGGAGTCAATTCAAAGTTCTGTTAAAAGACAATATCAACTTGCAGAATAATCAGGATTACGCCGCATTGTAAATACATTATTGGATTCGAACGAGATGCCTTCCGAGGCCCCTGGGAAGTGAAAGAACCCACCAGCATATATTATTTATTTATCAAATAATCTTAGTCCGTGTAGGCCGACATTTTGAACATTGATGATTGTAAATTGTGCAGTACATATTCCCTGACTTGTGTTTGGTCGAGATCGCATGCTACACTCTGGCGCCGCCTTTCGTCACGCGACAAGAATAACGGTTACCGCTATGACTGAGTACTCTGACACTGACATTTTGGTGGTATATATAACCCGTTAAAGTAATATTATAGCAAAAATACGATCACGAAATAAAATTGTTGCTCTACAAAAAAATAGATATTGTCTTTACGATTTAAGAATACCTATGTGTAAGATAAAAACAAGTGAAACAACTAGGTGTAGGTGTAGTATGGATTGGATGCAAGTAATACATTTTTATATCCCAAATAAATGAATGTATCGAACTTAATTGTAACATAATTTAGAGAGTGCACCACAGTTACACTCAACGGTAAACAGACCAGTTACGGTCAATGCAGCGTTTAGAGGACTCTACGATTGGTGGACAGAGAATGTCAGGCCTCTCTTGACATGTGCGTTTGGATTATTTATTATAATTATCATGATAGTGAACCCTTTATAGCCTACCATATTTAGGTGTTTAGAAATGTTGCGAAATAAAAAAATAACATAGCATTGATAATATAATAGAGTTGATAAGCATTTTTTTTATCCAGATAAAATATAAAAGTGTCCAAGGACTAATTTTGGGATCTCTTGCTCTGAAGACAAACACGTTATAACAATAATTTTCGCGGGGAACCTGGAGGTCTAGGGGTAAGATGTTGGACTTCTTTGTTGGGGGTCCGGGGTTCAATCCTGGGTCCTGGCACATATTTATCTGATTGCCAAACCCTTACTTCACCTCTGACGAGACGTGTATTAATCACAACTTGTGAATGTGTGGAATGCCAGGCCTTCACCGTGGTTTGTTTGTTTGTTTGATAGGACATTTTATTTTTCGTAACACACAACACTGACATTTAACATGTATAAACATTGAAAAGATACGGATAGGACAAACACCAGCCCCGAGGGGCTCTCGAAAGTCAATCTCTGTAGAAAAATTAATAAAAAAACATTAAACGAAAGTTTTTGTCGCCCTTGCGGGCTGATTAAATGTGTACCATTGTTTGATGGGCGGGAAAAATTAAACAAAAACCCGCCCTGTCGCCGTATTTGGTCGACAGGGACTTAAAAAAATATATAAATACACATAGAGACGGAAGACAGGGTAGAAAACATAGAATGAAAGGTGACCGGACGTGGACAGGACATGCAAAGAGTGAAACGGGAGATGATTGAGTTAGGCTGAAGATGAAATGGGATACCGGAAGAAATACTGAGACACAGACACACGCACTCACGGGAAGGGCGGAGCGCCAACCGGGATAGTTCTTGGAGCAACGGAGCCGCGTCCTGACGAAGTCGGCCTTAGATCTTAAACAGGAGCAATCGCTCCCCGACGCCACAGACTACCTCCCGGGTCATCCGTGTCCGGCGGAGGGGCCCACCACACCGTCTCTGATGCGTCTGTGGACGAGAGCAGGGGGGTCGTAATCGCCGATGCCCCTGACGATCGCGTTAGGACTGGCCTGCGACCGTGTAAAGAAATTCACTGCCAACCCGCGGATGATCACGTCCAGGGGTTGGAGGCCAGACAAGTCTAGCAGGATTCGGGTGCAGGTGCGGGGAGGGAGTCCGAGCATCAACCTCAAAAATAGGTGATAAACCGCTCGGAGTGGGGAGAAGCGGTAACGGGGTAGGTAAGCCCAGACAGGCGCGGCGTAGAGTAGGAGGGACATAATACAAGCCTGGAAGAGTCTAACTTTATGGGCGTGGTTCAACGGGCTGGCTGGGCGCAGGAGTGGGGCCAGTCCTAGCATGACTCCCCTCGCTCTCCCTGCAGACGCTCTCAGGTTCGAGTCCCAGTTGCAGCGACGGTCCAGCGACACACCCAGGTATTTCACCGTTTGCGACCACTGGACCGCTTCTCCCGCGACGCGGAGGGGCTGCAACGGACCCGGTCTGCGGCGGGTGAACAGAATCGCCGACGTCTTCGTACCGTTCACTGCAAGGGACTTGGTACCAAGGTAAGCTATTATCCCCCGCAATGCCATGGTGAGCTTGGCCCAGATCACCGCGGCATCGGGGGAGGTCGCCAGGATAGCTGTATCGTCGGCATATTGGAAGAGGGAGACTCCCCGTGGGACGGGCACGTCTCGCACGAAGAGGGAGAAAAGGAGGGGGGAGAGACAGGAGCCCTGGGGGACTCCAGAGGCAACAGGACGAGGGGTCGACAACTGGTGGTCCACGCCCACTCTGAAGGAGCGGTCCTGGAGGAAAGACAGAAGGAGATGGAGCAGAGGTGAGGGAACTCCGGCTTCTGCAAGTCCCGTGAGAAGTCCTCGGTGGCTCACACTGTCGAACGCACCCTTCACGTCCAACAAGACGAAGCCGGAGTGGCGACGCTCGTTGAACGCTTCCGTCACCCGGTCTACGACCGTGGCGACGGCGTGGGTGGTCGACAGGCCTTTCCGGAAACCGAACTGGTGATCCGGCAGGAGGGGGTGACCTCCAGCCTGGTCAGGATCAGTCTCTCGGCGACTTTGCCGACGCAAGAGACCAGAGAGATGGGACGGTAGGACGACGGATATCCGGGCGGTTTCCCGGGCTTGTGGATGGGTATGACTGTAGCCACCCGCCATTGTGCCGGAAAGTACAACAATATAAACATTGCGTTCAGGATGCGGAGAAGTAGGACGAAGGCTTTACGAGGGAGGTGGGCCAGGAGGAGGGGGGATATCTGGTCCAACCCGGGAGCGGACGCGGCGCGAAGCCTCGCCACGGTCCTGTTCAGCTCGGAGGGGTTACCAGCCGCAGGTCGGGGTACGGGGGTTGACCTGCCACCGGGGAAGGAAGTGCCCCGGGGGATCCGCTTGATCTCTCTCCGGTGATCCCGGTCGCCTCGCGAAGCTAGCCTGGAATCCTACCGCGAGAGCCTCTGACCGGTCTGTGGCGGAGGACGCCAAACCGCCAGCCACGCGGAGCTCGGGGATCAGATCCTTCTTGTGTCGTATCCCCTTCAGATGACGCCACAAGGAGAGATCCTTTGTGTCGAGAGCGGCAAGACGGCGCGTCTTAGCCTCCCTCTGCCACTGTCTGAGCTTGCGCCGACAGTGAGAGCGGAGCGCGACGTATATCTCCCGGGAACGGGGGAGACGACTTCTCTGCCACAGAGCACGCGCTCTGTCTCGGAGCCTCATGTCGTCTATCAGGTCGGGGGGGAGTGGGGGGCCCAACAAGGGGGTTGACGGATCGGAATCGAGGACTCCGCCGCCGACAGGAGGGAGGCGGTGAAGAGCTGAACCTGACGGTCCAACTCCCCCACGTCGGGTATGGGTACAGCTGGGGCCACAACGCGGTTCAACCTAGCCTGGAATCTGGCCAATCCGCGCGTCGGTAGTTGAACAATGGCGGCGCATTCGTCTGGAGAGGAAGAAATCGCATAACGCCGGTCACCGGATTGTGGTCGGAGGAATGGGAGAGATGGGTGACCAGAGGTGTCAGAAACGGCCTCCTCGTGGTCAGGATCAGGTCCAGGTAGCTGGGATGGTGACGAGGGTGATCTGGCAAGTAGGTGGGCAGATGAGGGCAGTGGATAAATAGGCCGGTCCTGTCGGCAAACCTCCTCAGAACCGTACCGCGCGCTTGAGACGCCACGCACCTCCAAGAGACGTGCCTGGCGTTCCAGTCGCCCGCTAGCACAACGCTAGCGTCGAGAGCACGCAATACGGCCAAATCGGCCGCCTGCAGGACCACCCGAGGAGGACCGTAGACGCAAACAAGAGTGACGGAGTACGCGGCACCCAACAGCCACACGGCGACCGCCTCCAGGGACAAGAGCCCCGGGATGGCCGTCTGGTGGTGCTGGAGGCGAGACCGAACCAACAGGGCCACGCATCCCCCCCTCCGGTGACCACCTCGGTCCACCCGGTAGACTGAGAAGCCCGGAACCTGAAGGACGGTGTCCGCTCTGAACCACGTCTCCGTCAGAAAAGCCACGTCGACAGCCATGTCGGTCAACATCTGGAGGAGCTCGGGAATCCTAACGACCAGCGATTTACAATTCCAGAGGAGGAGTTTGATCTCGTCAATCAAATAAAGCCTGACACACTTCGGTTAGGATTTGAATCTTGCCCCCCCAGTCCGGGGCGGCCACGAAGCGAGTCAGACACTCCCTCAGGTAGGGGAGTTTCTCACAGATACGGAACGAGCGGCAAAGCTCCCATATCTCTGTGAGTGTTTGGATCAGGGACTTGAGTTCAGCGGTCCCTGCTGCAGGAAGGTGAGGTGGGGCACGGGCAGAAGTGCGGGGGCTGCGGCAGGCTGCCGAGCCGTCGGTTGGACACCCGGCGTCGCGGCGCCTGACTTAGCTCCCGGAAGATGGGGAAAGTCCCAGGCGTTGACGAGAGGGGGGGGTGCCGCACGATACTGGGGCTTGGACGGCGGCGGTGCGCCGACGACCGTCGAGCGCTTGCGCGAGTCGACGAATCGTTTACGCACCTCACAGATGCCGGCATTTGCGGGGTGAGGACCACCGCAATTGGCGCATCTGGCGGGTTCCGAGCGTGGGCGCTCGCAGGCCGCAGACGTGTGTGCACCCCCGCACTTGACACACCTGTCACTCCTGAAACAGGATACGGAGGGGTGTCCGAACCCTTGGCAACGATGGCACTGCTGAGCCAGGTTCTTCCTCCGGAAAGATTCGATAGTGACTCGCACTTTCGAAATAACCGTCTCCTTGGTCAGAGCTTGTAACTGCTGGCGTCCAACCAGAGTCACAAGGAACAAGGGATACGGTTTCTCCGGCTGATCCTGGCCGGCAACGCGCGCACCCAAGCGTGTAACACTCCTTACCGCATAGCCTATGTCAGTTAGCTCCGAGTGGATGTCCTGAGCGGGGGTCCACAACGGGAGACCGCGGACCACGAGCCGCCCGTCCCTCTCGCTGTCCAAGGGGAAAGTGTAAGGTTGATAGCCCTGAGATAAGTCTCTCCAGAAGAAGGGTCCTGTCCTCCAGGGTGAAGACGGAGAACGTCACCCTGTTGGAGGACCACTTGATCCGGAGATCACCTCCGAGTCCGCGGCTGAGCGCTTTGGTGGCCGTGAAGGGGTTCACACGGAAATCCCCTTCACACACTATCACCGGGACTTTTTGGGTCCCGCTTCTCTCAGGGACAGCATTGGCCCTGTCGCCGGGTCGGGAATCCTTGCGGATTGCCCCCGAACCCTGGGAGGAGACCGCGGCTGAGGCACGTGAACCCCTAGGGATGGCACCGGCGGCCGCCTGTGCCCCCCCGGAGCCCCTACCCGCCACGGGTCTCTGCCCTAGAGGTTTCTGCGGCAGAGCCACAGCTGGGGGGATCGCATGTGATGATACTACAAAAGCCAGCTTACCCCCGCCGGATCCAGATGATGGAGCCGGGAGGACGTCGGACCGGCTGGAGGAGCGGCCGCTCCTGGGCGCCGACTTCTTGGGAGGGCTCCTTCGCTCCAAGTCCCGGCCCTTCCGCTTGCCCGCGTACGTCCTCGTGGTCTTGTAGAGGGTGGGTGATGAGGCCCCGGTGGAGTCAGAAGACGCCTCCATGTCCTCGGTGCTCCGTGCCGAGGCACGGCGACGTCTTCTGGGTGGAGGGACGACTGACCAGTCTCCCTTGTCGTGGCGGTCCCCTCCTTCCTCCGAAGAACTGGCCGCCTTGGCCGGATGGGTGGTCCTCGGAGGTGGGGTGACTTCCGGGAGGGGCCTGGCTTTTACAGGGGGCCCCAGCGGTCCATGGATTGGTGTGGCGGCCAACCCCTGGGCGTCGGCGGTGGCCTGGGCCCTCTGACGTATGGCCGCTAGCCGGTCTTCGGTGCAGGTGTAGAGTGCTCGGTATGAATTGGTGCCCAGGTCCAGGGAGGCCTGGGTGCTCGGCGGGATGTTATAGCCGGCAGCGGCAGATGTAGCCCCCACGGAGGCTGTGACAACGCACCCCGTGGAGACGCTGCTGGAAGTTGTGATGGTGGTAGTGGTGTTGCTGACCGCAGTGGAGGCGGCCAGATTTATCCTGGCGGTGGTGATGGTGGTGGTGGTGGTGACCGCCGTGGTGGCGGCCAGACTGGTCCAGGGGTGGCGGTACTGACCGCCGTGCTGGCGGCCAGGTTAGCTCTAGTGGAACCCGTTGTTGTTGTCTCCCTGCTGCCGGGCACCACGCCCACCGGAAGGTGGTGCATGGTGGGTAGGAACCTCTCCGACCCTTGGGCAGGGCGGGAGGCGGCTTGCAAGATCTTGTCTGCTGTGCACGCAGAGTCCGGCTATTGTCAATAAAAACGTCAACAAACACTAAAAAACGTAAACAAAACGGCACGTGACGAAAACGATACTGGGCGGTGCCCTCGACGGGGAGTCCCAGAACTACCCGTCAGTTGTATTAGAGACGCGGCCCGAACCAGGCGCGTTTCTCCCCCGCTCCGCTCCTAAAAACTCGCTTTTCCGCTCGCGCGCAAGAATAAAACGGCGAGATGATAACGAACGGCGATCCTAGCCAATAAGGCCGAGAAGCGAATAACATCGCCACATGACTATAGGAACAACCGTCAATAGAGGTGTGTGTGTGTATGTATGTATTATATATGTATACTATAATCAGTAGGGCCCAGCTAGCCACATAACTACCTTACACTGGTTGAAAGTAGAACAACAACTACCTTACACTGGTTGAAAGTAGAACAACAACTTTCTTACACTGGTTGAAAGTAGAACAACTTTATTACACTGGTTGAAAGTAGAACAACTTTATTACACTGGTTGAAAGTAGAACAACAACTATCTTACACTTGTTGAAAGTAGAACAACAACTTTCTTACACTGGTTGAAAGTAGAAACACAACTACCTTACACTTGTTGAAAGTAGAACAACAACTACCTTACACTGGTTGAAAGTAGAACAACAACTACCTTACACTCGTTGAAAGTAGAACAACAACTACCTTACACTGGTTGAAAGTAGAACAACAACTACCTTACACTGGTTGAAAGTAGAACAACAACTACCTTACACTGGTTGAAAGTAGAACAACAACTACCTTACACTCGTTGAAAGTAGAACAACAACTACCTTACACTGGTTGAAAGTAGAACAACTACCTTACACTGGTTGAAAGTAGAACAACAACTACCTTACACTGGTTGAAAGTAGAATAACAACTACCTTACACTTGTTGAAAGCAAGGAAAATAGCACATTGTATTCAACTTCCAGTTGTCGGATTATTGATATCTTGGAGTTATGAATAATTTTTTGTTCATTTTAAGAGACATCAGTTTGGATCCCACGTTAAACTGTAGGTCCTCAATTTCATCTCACATTCACCCTAACATTACACATTAGCGTAAGTGCGTATAACCCGAAATAGTAGGAAGACGTGGTGCTAATAGTAATATAATTTCCGCAATTTTTGACACAATCAACTTGCTCACAAACGAATTAAGATTTAATATTAATTAATACAACCAAATCGTTTTTTACGATACACTTAATACAATAAATGAGTTTCCTTTTGTTAAAATATTTAGTAGAATGGCATGTTTCAATCCTATTGATTTAAATGTTTGGAGCATCATCGGTTTTCCTATGTTGCCAGATTGAAAACTTAGTCGCTAACCAATAGCAGGCATTCCGTAACACACCAACTCGCACTGCATCCGAAACATTTCCAAACTAGCTCTTGCGAGATCATGTGGTGCGACTTCACTCTCAAGCGAGTTTTCTCGCGTGTTTCAAAATTAAAGGCCCAGGACACCCTTCACAGATATTCAATGATTGTTGATATCACTATGTGAAGAAAATTAAACAATATGTTTCTACTGAAGAAATATTTGATTTATTTTGATCAAAAATAAGTTTAACGATAAAAACTGCAGAAATACTGCCCTTTTCTTTCCGAGTAGCCCTACATTCCCACCTTAACTCCGTTTATTCTGAAAGGTGGGAAGCTTACCTTGACAGGTTACACTATGATGCAGCTTATAAGATAGAGCCATAATGTTATCGAATTGGTCAAGTTTGGAATACTATCTTACAGGGTAAACTGAGTTTAATGCGACGCCATGCTGACTGCTTGTCACGTTGTATCTCAGACTAAAAGATGGTCGTGGCATTAATAATTATTATAGCTTGTCCTATCGTCAGTTCCTTGCTTGAAAATTGATCGTTGGATAAACAGTGCTACCTCAATTTCTACAGTTTAACTTTAATACTCGGTTATTATATCCATCAACTTAGCTTAGGCGTTAGCGTGTCTCTCTACTGAGCTAAGGGTCCCAGGTTCGAATCTCGCGATGTTCGAAATATTTATTATTGGTGAAATGTGGGTTTCACAGTGATGAATTAACGGCTGGGGACTAGATGTTGTGCTTGTTCTAGTCTTAAGATAGATTGTAAGGCATATGAAGCTACGACAGGCCAAGCTAGCTGGTAGTGGAAAATATATGGGGCTTGAATAAATAACTGACCCAGGCCACACGCGGGAAACAGTAATGGTTGTAACAAAAAAAAACTTATAAATTGCATTTTAATAAATTGTGCATAGCTATATGGTTTGATTTTGTAATATATTATTATAATATTAAGTTATGTAAGGGGCCTTAGTTTTGTCAAGTCTAGTTTATCGGTGGCGATGGGGCTAGGGTTCGAATGCCGGCCAGGTTTTTTTTCTAAATTGGTTACCACTCTCCCTACGCTAAAATACGGATATATTGTTCTAAATACTGTATTTACCTTACTCATCCCTATCCAAATAACCTAAACACGCGGATAGCGTCTATGGATAGTAAGGGCTAGAAAAAATGCACTCACATTTTCTTAGATTGATAGGTTTTTCCCTTAAGTGTCAACATATATTCGACTGGTTCTTTATTACAGGCAAGATAAAAATTGTGAAATGTTATTGCTAGTAATAATTATTGGTTGATTGTAATTATTTATATTAATTAGTTCAAGCATACTAGAGTTCCATTAATAATAGAACTGCTGGTGGTTTGCTGTTAGACAATGGCAGCACAGAACTAGAGAATATATTATTAGTAAGCAAGCCCCAGTCAGCTATTGAAAGAAACGTCACACAGTCGCGAGTGCTTTGTTTTCAAGTGAACACGCGAGCTCAACTGTTGACAACACGGATTTTCGTCGATTAAATTAGTTGACAAAACAAAGAATGAATCACTCCAACTTCCCAGGAGAACAAACTTTAGTCGGGTCTGAAACAAAACCTCAACGGAGGATTCTAAATAAACAACAAATGTTTGTCCTTGTCTAGGTACATTCTCGGTGGAATAAGTTTGTCATAGCTGATTCATTTTTAGCTTTCTCTCAACCCCTAGGAGAGAGAAGTATTGTGAACGTAAACAATCTAGCTCGATATTTTGATAAATGATTACGTTTCATGACCCCCTGAAACGAAAAAGTTGTTTTCGCGATGCCGCTTGTCGGTCCGTCTGTCTGTATCTCAGACTAGAGCTGAAACCATTGTACTGATCGGGCCAAAATTTGGTACCTAGGGTTTTAATAAGGTTACCCCGAGGAGTTTTTGGAATTAGATATCTAACCCTAAAATTAAGGGTTGTTTACTGAAGAGCAAAGTAAGAAAAAAAATAGAATTTCTCCAAATCCGCTGTAACGATTTTGATTAAATTATATGTCTAGCACTGTTTAGCATAAAAAATAAAATGGCACTTCTTAATTATTCATGAAAATAACTTTGAGGATACTTTAAGTTAGCAGTAATTTTAAATTTTTAACTTATCTCCATAACGATTTCAGACACGAAATCAGTTATCATTGTAAATTTGTAGCACTATTAAAAATAAAACTCTTTTAATAGAAATTTATTTTTAAAAACCAATAGTTTCTGAGCTATAAGCAAATATAGGCTTATATTTTTTACGGAGGTCTGAAAATTGAAATTATTGTTATGCTCTTTGGTGGGCATAGATGTTCCTCTTTTTTAGTATTGCTTTAACAATGAATATCTATACTTATAAAATAACATGTCCTGATTGATTGACTGACTGACTGATTCATCATCGCCGAGCGCAAACTATCAAGGCTACAAGCATGAAATTCGGACTGTATATTCATTTTGTTATGTAGGCACCCACTAAGAAAGGATTTTAGAAAATTCCACCCCAAAGGGGTCAAAATAGGGGATGATAATATGTATGAAAGTCCGTCATTTTGAAAGTTACATAAACAAAATTTTCTATTTCGGTTATTGACGTAAAACAAATAAATACGTGTTTCAGGAATTTTGGAAATTTTATTTAATAAGGGATGAAAAAGGGGGTGAAAGTTTGTATCGGACTTGCATTATTTTTGATCTGAGGTCAAGTTATGGTCATCAACGTAACGTAATATTTTAAATTAATCTGTAAATACATATGTATATTTTCGTATTTGTATATAATCAACTTCCACGCGAGCAAAGCCGCGGGCAACAGCTATCTAGTTATTACATGTATGTTCTTTGATGGAGTGTTTCTGCAACATTGTATATTATTTTGCTTCACAAATCTTAAAAGTTTTTAATAAATGTTTATTTTTTAAGATAAAAAAGAGAGAAAGTCTGTGTGAGTCATCGTACTACTTCTTTCTTTCAGTGAGATTTAAGATATTTCATAAAATCCATTTGGTTTATATTTAGAGCTAAACTTATAATAATGTATCCCATATATTTACTTAGATGAATTTATTACATATAACAACGAGAAAGAATAAAAACTGAAAGATGAGTGGATTTTTTTTTTTTCCAAAAAACCTCGCCGCACTCAGGGATGAATAAAATTGAACATTAAGATCTATATGATCATGGAGAGTTAATTTCCGTCAGGTTGGGTGGCAATGACTTGGGTCTTGAGAAGCTGCACGACAACTGGTGGGGTCTGTTGGAGGAGGTGACGTATGTGCAGGTGAGGCCCCTCAGGATCGGCACCAATTGATCTAACGAGAGGATTATTACGGGTTCGGGGAGGAAGACTAAGAATAAGACTACGGTGGAAGAAGGAAATCAGAGGTCTAAGATTACGAGGGGGATTACGTAAAGTGACTCCAGATGATCTTAAGTGAGAGGGAAAGAGGACAGTGTTGTTGGAAAACATATGTGCAAAGGCATACATGACCCCGTGTGCCTTGTTGTGGACATTAGTGAAGTGCTCGGTAAAGTTAAGGCGACGGTCCACCAATGTGACTCCAAGGTAGTGAATAGAGTCTTGCCGGGGAAGAACCCCCGTCCCCAACAATAGAGGAGGAAAATGCCTGGGATTATGACGGGTGAACATGAGGGCTTGTCTCTTGGCCACGTTGAGTAGAAGCTCCCATGAAGTGAAGTAAAGGTCAGAGGAACGAAAGGCACAGGAAATTTTGCCCAGAAGAAAGTGGACGTCAATGGACTTGGCCATAAGTGTTGTGTTGTCCGCGTAAAGGGAAAAGCTACAACCTGGGGAGTTAGGAATATCGTTAACGGACAACGTATAGAGGAGTGGGGAGAGGAGAGACCTCTGCACAGTGTTCAGGTGAGCCTGAAACGTCCGGCCCAACAGAAAGGAATAGGTGTAGTAGGCGAGTAGGCAGTCCAAAGGCAAGCAATTTAAGCAGAAGTCCAGCATAAAACATGGAGTCAAACGCCCCCTGGAAATTCAGGACTATGAACTTCATGTGAACACGCCTAGAAAACCCCTCGGACGACCTGGGCTAGCACATGGGTGGACGAGGGGTGGGCCCTAAATCTGAATTAACGCTCTGGAAGAAGATGGTTCTCCTCCACCCAGCAAAGGAGACACTTCAAAATTACCCGATCTGCCACCTTACTCCCACAGGAGAACAAGCTGATGGTACGGTAAGAAGAAGGGAATAGGGAGACTTGCCTAGCTAGGAATGGGCATCACTAAAACGGCCTTTCAGTAGGAGGGATAAGAGGACGGGAAAAGGATAGCATATTAAGAATGCGAAGGAGAAAAAACTATTGCTTTCTTCGGCAGCTGAGCAAGGAGAGGGTTAAACACTAGGTCAAGACCAGGACCTGAGGAAGGGTGAAAATGGGATAGGACCCCTTGAAGTTCAGTCGGGGTAGCTAGGGAAACGTCATTCTGAGTATCGGTAGGTATAAGTGGAAGGGGTGGTGAGCTAGGAAAACTAGAGCGGCCCTTGGAACCAGAAACAATGGAGTGAGAACGAAAGTAGGTCTCATAGGAGTCCGCCAATAAGTCCGCTCTCTCGACGTCAGACTCAGGTGATGCCCCTCCAACCCAAAACACCGGGACAGGGACTCTACGTTGCCCCAGGCTATGGACATACCGCCAGACGGAGCCATCCCCTGGGGAAAGGGCCTCCAGGTGCATAAACTGAACCCCCGCTCTCCATTTCGAAATCTCCCGGTGACAGCTACTACTGAGAGTTAGGAAATCAGCACGAGCAGAAGGGAGACGAGATCTTTGCCACCGCCAGCATCTCTAATATTGAGGCCGAAAGACGTGGACTCAACGAGGATGATTGATGAAGAGGTCACCGAAAGTATAGCCAAAGTAAAGATTTGTACACGCTCGTCAAGAACTAATTGGGTTGGAACCTAAAAATTACAAAGGAGTGAGGAAGAAAGAAGCGAACTCAATTGGCTTAAGAGAAATTGAATTGAAGTTCAGAATTAGAGGAGAGAGTCAGAGAGAAGTAAAGAGAGGGTTATGGTCAGAGGATAGGGAGAAGACATTCTCAGGTGAGGAAAGGAAAGGATGAGCCGTGGTAAGAAATATGTCCAGCACGCTCGGATGGCGCTGAGTGTGACTGGGAACATAAGTAGAAAGATTGAGATGGTAGACAAAGAGACTGCTGTCAGCTGAAAACCGGCGCAACAGAGTACCTCTCGCACCAGTAGACCGACAAGCCCTTTCTACATGGCGAGCGTTAAAATCTCCACCGAGAACAAGGCCCGCTCCTAATTTACTAATCTTGGACAAATTATTCCAGAACATGGTTGAACCCGGAGGAACGTAAGCTCCACACAGGATGACCGAGTACGTTCCCCCCAAGAGTTGAACAGCCACAGCCTCGAAGTTTGCAAGGGCGGGGATGGTGAGCCGATGATGACAAAGATCATCCCGGACAAAGAGAACTACCCCTCCTCTACGACTGTCAATCCTATCCGCTCTATATACGGAGAGTGAGGGAATATCCGCAAAATGGTAAGGTTTTATCCACGTCTCAATAACGATGGCAAAAGAGACAGAACGGACTCTTAAGTAGGTGAGTTAACTCATCGAGCGTTAAAATGAGATAACAGAAATTCCAAAGAAGAAGGGCGGGTGCGTCATTCATCAAAGAAATGAGAGATAAGCTAGAGAAAAATATTCAATTTGCCGCAAAGAGTGGGAGCTGCGATTAGACCAATGAGCAAGGATTTCAGAAGAGAGGGATGCTGACATTCGGAGGGAACGAGGACGAGTGACGATTTCCGAAATCTCTGAAACAAAGGACCTAATTATGGAAGGCCCCTTAGGTGGAACCCCCGGGTGAGGAGTGGCAGATGACAGCGTTACTGAAGTAGCAGGTGTAAACTCGAAAATAGCTCCAACAGAAGAGAGCACCGGAAACAAAGCCGGGTCTGAGAGAGGGCGCTGTGCTTGTCTTGGACAACCAGTGGGTCTAGAAGCAGCAGATGACCTCGTGGGATGCGGGAGGAGCAGCCCGTTATCTGCCATGGAGGTATAAAGCCCTACGAGGACAAATTCCCTCATTGGCTGGTTAAGTTCCAAGACAATTTGCACACTTAACCTCAGGGCTATTCACAAATAACTGACAGTCTTGAATGTGGTGGCCTGCCCCTCATCGAACACACCTGGGGAATGCACCACACGTCAAGGCGGAAGAGCAAAATCGTTGACAATGATGACACTGAGGGGAACTCCGATAACGGTAAGGATCCACGGTGATCTTAAAGTAATTGAGTGAGGTCTCCTTTGACAGTAGGGTGACCTTAGAGTGACCCACCAACCTTACCAAAAATAGAAGAAACGTGCGCTCTGGGCCCCCATTAGGTTCCCTTACAGAAAGTTTGGTGACCCGTGTACATGGTAATCTCGCCTGGACAATGCCTTAGAAACGCTTGTCATGGACATCGCTAAGAGGGAAATCCCGCAGGATCATTCGTCCGTCCCGCTCATCCTTGGTGGGGTAGGTGTGGTATTGGATATCACGTTCCCGAAGAAACCCTAGTAAGGTATTTTGGTCACGTGAATCGCTCAAGTAAACACTAACCTGCTGATCTGACGACGTTAATTTTAACTCCTTACGGAGAATGTCACGGAGGGAGACAGACAACGAGAATTATCTGCACTCTGTTCAACCTGGGAGTGACTACCAGTCATCGTTGCTAAAGAAGTGGACCCTGATAGGACCTCTGTGGGGGTGGAAGGTTAGTCCTAGAAGTAATTTGAGAAAGAAATGTCTTGAGGGGTCATAAGTACTGTGGGTGTCGGGCTGCCGTCAGAGGCCGCAATATGAGCACCCCCCCGCCAATGGACATCGTCAGGGAATTGGTCGTGATTTGGCCCTTTTTCTCAACATGGAGGCAATTGAGGATAACCTACTTTCTTCCTCTTCTTCGTTTTCTTCGGAATACGAGGCCGCCGGAACTCGTGAGACCCCTGGGCATTTGATTCTACCTGTTCTACCTCTAAACTCTACTCTGGTGGGTAGTAAAGAGTCAACAGAGAGTAGGAGTGACTGAAAGCAAGCAGCTTGGATGGGAGATCGGAGATGCCACCGCATCGGTATGTGCAGTAGGCGATGATACAAACTCTTCAAAAAATAAATGTTATTCTTTCTCATTGTAATATTGTATATGTCATAAATTTGCATTTAAAACTTTATTAATAGTATTAGTATTATGCTTTGTCCATGAAAATGTATGTATTTTGTCTTATAATGAATAAACTAAACTACACTAAACTTAGATGAATTGATGTTAATTTGTGTGTATTTCTAATATGAGTTTTGATGTTTGAATGAGTTTGTTATATTTCAACTTTTCTATTGAATTTTGCTATTATTATTGAGGTAGTAGGTAGGATTTCAACTAATATTTCTATATTTAGTTTGTAGCTACTAATGAAACTATGCGAGGTTTCAACGGATGTTTCTACATCGAGTATTGTTGTGATTACTGAAACTCTGCAAGGTTTCAACAGGTGTTACGAGATTTAGTTTGGTTGTGTCGATGGGCCGTTAAACAATAATAATAATAATAATAATAATAATAATAATTTAGTTTGTTGGTATTAATGAAACTATGCGAGCTTTCAACGGATGTTTATTTTAGTTTGTTGTGATAAATTAAACTGTATAATGTTTCAACTGATGTTTATTCATTGGATATTATAAGCATTGAAGTTTTGTGAGAACTTGGCTTATTTTGTATTCGATGAATACTAAATTGTTGATTTAAACCGTATTCGAGGTGTTAATTGGTATTTTACTTTTCAATACTATGATAATTGAAGCAGTGTATGAGGTAACTGGCTGTTACAGTACATTGAAACTGTTGAAGGTTTTAACGGGTGTTATAATAGAGAATATGTTTTCACAAATGTGGGTCGTGATTGGCAGTTCTTAGCTCTAAAATCAATAAAATAATCCTCAAATCATATAATTTATGTTGAAACCCTATTAAAGATAACCATTTGTTTGAGTAAGTATAGATCTATATCCTACCATTTATATTAATTTAAGAACTTTGGTATCCAGCGTAAAGCGTAGTGTTGCCTATCCCTCCTCTCGAACCCGACTGATTCCCGAGACTACCCCCTGCCTTCCTTATATAGATTCACCCGCGGGCTGAAAGGTCAGGAGGGTCCCGGGAGGGACAGCCGAGGGCGAGAGAAGGGATTCCGTTGGCTCTAGGCCCTTTATTAATTAATTACATAACATATCTAATGGTACAAGTTATGATTATACATGTAGCATGTCAAACTTGGTACATGGTATTTGCCTTAAATCTAACCTCCCTACAGTTTCCGCTTCCCTGTGAAGCTCCTGGAATGTTTCTCTGGACGGTGGGTCTGCAGGGTTGAGCTCGCTCCTTATCCAGAACACGTCCCAAGGTTTCCCTCGGAGGAGGTTCATGACCCTTAGATGCAGTTTCCTCACCCCTGGGTCTGCGAAGCATAGTCCTTTGCCTGTGTAAATGGAGTAGTAGGCTGCCAAGTTGTCTTCCCAGTCGTATGGCCGACGGGTTCCTTTCTAGCAGTTCCCATCTGATGGCGACCAGGCCTGCCGCTACCTCAGCTTGGTTTATTTCCATCGGGTATTGGAACTTTTTGACGATTGCTGCCTCTGCTGCCGGGTTTACCCCTGCTAGCGCCCATGGGGTTGAGTCTGCAAAAATGTCTGTTGTATCTGGTGGTGTTTCCTCTCCCCAAACGCATCTCGTCCAGCGTGGTAGTGATAACAGCGTTTGGGCGTCTCCAGGGCATCTTCTATACACCCTAGCGGTGGCATAGCCAGACCACCGAAGGTTGTGGCCTAGCCATGCAATATACCCGCTTATCCGTAGGACATCCATATTGGAGGCTTCTGTGACGTGTTTAAGTAGTGCCAGGGCTTTCTTGTGTGTGGCTTCCGTGATCTTCAGGCATCTCGTCCGGGTGTATAAATGGAGGCCCAAATAGACTATCTCTTGCTCCGGTTGCCTGGAAGACTTGTCGTAGTTGATTGTAAACCCGAGGGTCTCCAGTAGACCCGGGACGTGTTGTAGTTCTTCCTTGTTGTGACCGTAAAATAGTAGGTCGTCTAAGTATGCAATACCGCGTGTGTCGCGCATGACCTCTTCTAGAGCTGAGATGGCCTCTGTAGTAACTCTGGAGGATCGCCGGGGATAGTGGGTGTCCCATTGGTAATCTGTGTACTGCGTACTTTTTCCCTCAGAAATAGATGCCTATAGTTCTGGATGTCTCGGTGTTGACTCTGATATGGTAGAACCCATTCACTCTTCACTAGCCAGGCTTCTTTAGGAATTTGCGTCGACCTGCAGAAAGTAGAGAGAATCTTGGCGTCTCTACGTATGGAGTCCAGGCTGATAAATCTTGGATTATCCTGATTGTGCGTTACCTTTGGAATGGCATATATCGGGAAGGCGTGACGAACTGCTTTATCTTCTGTTATCCATCCTTTTTGGACCCAGTCTTCTATAGCTTCCACTATCTTGGAGTTTCCTTTGTTCTTTGGAAGATTGGCGGTGCATCTGGAGGCGCGTCAGGTCGACGCCCCCTTGGAGGCGACCTGCAGAGAGTAGAGAGAATCTTGGCGTCTCTACGTATGGAGTCCAGGCTGATAAATCTTGGATTATCCTGATTGTGCGTTACCTTTGGAATGGCATATATCGGGAAGGCGTGACCAACTGCTTTATCTTCTGTTATCTAGATACTCTATGGAACTAGGAACACTGTTACAGAAAAGTTGAGAAAAGAGAATCATCCATGTCCACCAAAGAACATATAAATCAAATTCATTTTCACAGACATAAATTAAAAGTCTGTAAGATTCTTTTCCTACAGGGTACACAATTTAAATTGAAAAGAATTAAGGTTGAAAAATAAATAGATTTATTAAATAAAAAACAGAAATAACAAAGATTAAGGTTTACAATAATATTATAGGTTGTACTTTGAAGCTTGATGCAAACAATTTGACTTGGCGGAATGTGAAGTTTTGGCTGTAGCTACAAGGGCTGAGCAGGTAGACGTTTTTTAAAGGAGAAAAAATTTAAACATTTATTAACAAAGGGTATTAAACAAGATACACATATAAATTATGATCAGTCTGCTTGAATGGGTCTTAGGATAATATCCTTTTAAACATTTCGGATAATGATAAGCAACAGTAAACTCTGTTGATAACAACGGTCGATGGCTAATAAACAGGTGTCAACAAAACAGTACTATGGCTGGTCTCTTTCCCCTTCGGTACTGCCAGAGCATTCAATAGTACATTAAATTCTAATGGAAATCACACTAAGAGCAACCAAAAAACAATAGAAGCTAAATAACCGGCAAAAGAAAAAAAAAAGTATTATTTGCGCGCACCCCACTATGACTGTCCAATCTGTCTGATTGACATGCTACAAGTCTATTAATTTGCTTATAACTTAGAAATTGGTTTTTATAAAAATATATTTATAATAAAAGCTCTTTATCTTTAATAGTACGACAACTTTACAATGGTAAGTTATTTCGTATCATAAATAGTTGCGGAGAAATTATGAACATTGGAAAATTTCCCGCATGTAAAGTACCCTAAAAGTCATTTTCATAGAGAAAATGAGAACTGCTATCTTGTTTATAATAACAAACAGTATCAAGATATAAAATCTAATCTAAATCTTTAGAGCGAATTTTGAGTAAAAATTGTTTTCTCTTTTCCCCCCCTTCATTAAACTACCCCTAGATTAAGAGTTAGATATCTAATTCCAAAAAACTGGGACCTTATGAAAAGAAAGCCCAGGTACAGAGATTTAGCCCAATTGGTAAAATAGTTTCGGCTCTAACCCAAGGTAGACAGACAGACGGCATTTCGAAAACAACTTTTTTTTGTTTGTTTGTTTTGGGGGGTCATAAAACGTCGACTTTGATTAAAATCTTGAGTTCGAATTCTTTCACTATCACAATACTTTCTCTACGAGGTGTAGAGAGAAAGTATAAAGATGCATTAGAATATGACGGCTAGGTCGAGCTGTATCAACAATATTAGGAATTAGATATGAAGACCCTTTTTGCTCACAGTTACCAGGAAGGTAAGGTTCATCCTAGCAGAATCCGACTATACACAAGTTACAAGCTTTCCAGAGGGCGAGGCGGGCTCTTAAAAACGTATCTATCCGGCCCCCATTTTACTCGCAAAGGCTTGCTTTTAGTAGTGTGTTTGTACGTATAGGAGCACCTCACTGCGAGTGTAAATTGGTAGCCAGCGCTGCCAACTAGCGAGCCGCAAAAGTCTGGAGTTCCTTGTGAGCTGTTAAAGCTCATTAGTAAGCTTGGAAGCAGATACAGCCTCGCCCTGCGATAGGTCGCCAACTAAAGCGTGACTCTTTCCAGCGGCCGTCAACTTCTGAATGGGTTGAATTGGAGTTGTTTATTTCCTGCGGGGTGGGGTGGGGGGAACTTAAAAACATATTTAGACCGTAGAGTTGATATAGGCTCGGTTACCATATAATTACTACCATTTTAGGCGCAAAGGTTGCTTTAGTGGAAAAGTCAAAACAACCTCGTGTTTATAAAATGTTAGGTAAATACCAAAACAAAATAAATATATGCGATTACCCGCGTGTTGAATAAATATTTGTTAAAAACTACACCCTGAATATTTTAAAATGAGTTAGTTTTGGATGTGATGTAAAAACATTCCCACTATTTATGTGCAACTTCAATTCCTCAGGGCGAATGAAAGTGCATTTTCTTAATATAAAATACCTACTTACTATAAAGAATATTAGTGAAATTGTTATAATTTTATTCGTATAGTGGTTTTACTAATATTTTTATTCAAATTTAATTACGATTTATTTCAATTAAAATAATTAAAAGAATTGTCAACTAAAGTAATATTGAGTCACAGATGTGCTTCCGTTTATACTGACTGACTTGGATCTAACTAGGGATGAGAAACTCTCATACACTATCTACACATATTTATAATCTTCAGTAGCGTACACTATCTACACGATCGATATTCTTCATTATTGTACACTATCTACACTATCGATAATCTTCACTAATGTGCACTATCTACACTATCGATAATCTTTACTATCGTACAATATGTATATTATTGATAATTTTCATTATCGTACAATCTCTATACTATCGATAGTCTTCACTATCGCACAATATCTATATTATTGATAATCTTCACTATCGTACAATGTGTTAAATATTTAGAAATTTCCATAGCCTTCGGCATTTTGGAGGTTGTTTTACCATAAAAAAAACCACTTCACAGTGCTTCAACAAGTGTTTAGTATTTAGAAATTCTCCAAACCACTTCAGAGAGCATCTAGAACTATTTATCATTTATAATGTTTTCTAGCTTCCAGCAATTGGGGGATTTGCCCACCAAACCCTCCCTGAAATTATGGTCTGGCTACCGCCTTGAGGGCAATTGAAATTTAAAAAGAAATTAAAAATAAATATTTTGTAAATATTGCTTTAACTACAAAATTCTATTTCTAATTCTTTTTTCAGGTCATTTATGTTTGTAGGAATTCGCCACTAAATGATCGAAATGATCTCGTTTCATTCTAATCGATTAATTTTGAATTTATCCTAAATTGTATTCTCTGTTTTAACAACTCTGTCACTATTTATATTGCTGACTATCGATATTTTCCCAACCCTGGATGTAACGTAGCCCGTCGAGCCTTACTGCCAATACGTGCACTAACGCTAACAATGCCAAATATATGAACTGGATACTACTATTACTATAAGCGCTAGTATCGTGACTTATGTACTAAACACCGCTTTCTGTTTTTACATAAATAAGCCTACAAACAAAAGTAATAACCTCTGTACGGTACTTTATATAGCATTCAATGCCATTGTAAATTCGATCAATTAAATTAGTTTCGATAAAATTCCTATATGCATCGGCAGCCCACGGGCCCATTTTATCACCGGGCCTTAGGGCATTTCCCGAGTTATCAGATAGCCAGTCCACCATTTTCTAGAATATAATTATGTTGTAAAGTTTACTAAAACGTTTATCCTTGAAGCTAGTCAAAATACTATAGGTTTTTTAAAAAAGCATAATAAGAGATCGGTTCTTTGCATCCTCAAATACCTTGAATAGGATATTCGAAATTTAAAAAAAATATTAAAATATACACATTTTGAATACGAAATATTTCTATATTGCTAATATAAATCTTACTAGTTCATTCCATTATCACTTTGGAAAAAAAAATTAACAAGTAGGCTCCAGACCATCAATGGAATATAGAAATGTTGTTATAGGCGAGTAAGAAAATAGTATTTTCAGCATTCACTTCTAAACCTAAGTATATGACCACACAGGGAATACAAATTGTGGGCAGTAATTTAAATATTCAAGAACAATTTTAACTACCAATAACATTATCAGAGTTAAAACTAGTAAAATAATACACACGGGAAATTCATTTTATTACTTGGTCAGTAAGTTATTTACATCTCGCCCGCTTTCAAGGCATGTAAAACTCAGAATATACAAAACAATATTTTTACCGGTTCTTTATGGGTGTGAAACATCGTATCTTATCTTACACGACGAAAATAAATTTAGGGTGCTCGAAAACAAGGTGCTTAGGAAGATATTTGGTCCAAGAAAAAGATGAGGCTACTGGGGAGCGGAGGGGGTTACATAATGATGAGTTACCTACACTCTACTCATAACAATACATTGTTAGTATAGTTAAGTCTCGTAGATTACGTCAGGTAGCATGCAGCACGGTTAGGAGACTCTAGAACCTTGTTAAGAGTACTGACTGGTAAACCTAATGATAGGAGACCATTGAAAAGACCTAGAAACAGATGGGAGTATAGTATTAAAATGGACATGAACGGGATAGGGTTGGATGAGGTGGACTGGATAGAACTAGCTCAGTATAGCGACTGGTGGCGTACTTAGTACTTAGAGTGGCAATTAACTTTCGAGTTCCTAACGCCATGCAGTAAATAACTAATGTTATAAAAAAAATCCCCTACCTATATGTCAATAAAAAAAATTGTGCAACGCGCTTTACTTTCAGTCTTGGTTATCATCAGTCAATACTAATAATTTAGTATAGGCATGCGCAATTATTATATAGCCCGGATATCTCAGTCGTTAGAACATTAGGCTTTTAACCTAAGGGTCCAGGGTTCAAGTCCCTGTTTGGGTGTATTTTTTAAATTTATTATGGCCCTAGGAATTATATTTAAAATGTTAAAATAAATAACTGAACTAACATAAGTACTTAAAGTAGTCACTAACAAGGGACAAGATATTGTTTAAAAAAAATGCCTGATGATGATACACAGTAGTGTGTGACATTCTCCTCCTGCAAACATAAAACGCTTCACATTATTAGCTCCTCCCGAGGAACCTGTATCCTAGATGACACACCCTATTAGCTCCTGTAGGTCATGTTCCTGTACTTTCTTTATATTGAAGTAGTAGATGACACACCCTATTAGTTCCTGTAGGTCCCCCCTGCGGGACGGGTTTAGAATAGTCCCGCAGTAACCCCTGCTTGTCGTAAGAGGCGACTTAAAGGGGAGGCTTCTGTGTAGGACGTACGTCGTGCAGGATGAACCTATACTATGTCTTTCCTTTCACCTCCTTTTTTCTTCATTCATTACTCTCTCATACCTTCTCCCTTCGCTTTCTATTCACCTTTATTCTCCCGTATCTTACTTTCCTTACTTCTTTCTTCCCTTCCCCCTGCCGTTCATCCTGCATTGGAGCTTTTGGATTCTCCGTTGACAGCCTTGGCAGCTAACCTGGCTCTCCTCGGACAATTACTGGATACCGTTGCAATTGAGCTGCTTCATGAAAGTGCGCTGGTTGTAATATCTTTGTAGAAGGGCCTAAGGTATGACAATAACCGTGTACCCTACTTTGAGAAATGACCGATTGCGTTCATGAGGGTCCGGATGTAAAACTGGCACTTTCTTGCACCCACTTGCTAGGATTACCTCTCTCCTGGTACTGCCCCATGCGAAGGTTGTCATGTCTAGCGTCGTGTGGGGATCCCCGTCGGTAGCGTTAACAGGGCCTCATGTGGTTGTACTAACTTGGATCACTTTGGGTCTACGATCCGAGTACTGTGCAGATTGCCCCCAACATAAGACATGGCCGACTCCTTTGTCGCAGTTGACACTCCAATGGCACCGTTTTGCCAAACCCCGCTGGTAATTCTCTACCCAGCCCCTAACAGGACTGTATTATTGACAAGAGGTGGAAACGGATAAGGCCATCGAGCCCTAATATATGAAAAAACCAGGAAGTGGTGAGGCCCCAGCCCCGCTTCCTGGTAACCAGAGTGCAGATCCCTGTGCTAGGTAAATGTGAATGGAAGGAAGGAAACCAGAGTGAATATCCCTGTGCTAGGTAATTGTGAATGGAAGGAAGGAAACCAGAGTGAATATCACTGTGCTAGGTAAATGTGAATGGAAGGAAGGAAACCAGAGTCAATATCACTGTGCTAGGTAAATGTGGATGGAAGGAAGAAAACCAGAGTGCAGATCCCTGTGCTAGGTGAACTTGGAAGGAAGGAAACCAGAGTGCAGATCCCTGTGCTAGGTGAACTTGGAAGGAAGGCAACCAGAGTGTAGATCCCTGTGATAGGTAAATGTGGATGGAAGGAAGGAAACCAGAGTCAATATCACTGTGCTAGGTAAATGTGATGGAAGAAGAAACCAAGTGAATATCACTGTGCTAGTAAATGGATGGAAGAAAAACCAGAGTCAATTCCTGTTAGGTAAATGTGGAGAAGGAAAAACCAAGTGAATCCTGTGCTAGTAAATGGATGGAAGAAAAACCAAGTGAATATCACTGTGCTAGTAAAGTGGATGGAAGGAAGAAACCAAGTGAATCCCTGTGCTAGGTAAATTGAGAAGAAGGAAACCAGAGTAAATCCTGTGCTAGGTAAATGGATGGAAGGAAGAACCAGAGTGCAATCCTGTGCTAGGTAAATGTGATGGAAAAGGAACAAGTAATCCTGTCTAGGTAAATGTGATGGAAGGAAAAACCAGAGTGAATCACTGTGCAGTAAATTGTGAAGGAGGAAACCAGAGTGAATCCCTGTCTAGGTAAATGTGATGAAGAAGAAACCAGAGTGAAATCCTGTGTAGTAAATGTGATGGAAAAGAAACCAGAGTGAATATCACTGTGCTAGTAAATGTGATGAAGAAAGAAACCAGAGTGAAATCCTGTGCTAGTAAATGTGGATGGAAGGAGGAAACCAAGTGAAATCCTGGCTAGGTAAATGTGGATGGAAGAAGAAACCAGAGTGAATATCACTGTGCTAGGTAAATGTGATGGAAGAAGGAAAAAGGAATCATGTGCTAGTAAATGTGGATGGAAGGAAGAAACCAGAGTGCAATACACTGTGCTAGGTAAATGTGGATGGAAGGAAGAAACCAGAGTGCAAGATCCCTGTGCTAGGTAAATGTGGATGGAAGGAAGGAAACCAGAGTGAATATCCCTGTGCTAGGTAAATGTGATGGAAGGAAGAAACCAGAGTGAATATCACTGTGCTAGGTAAATGTGGATGGAAGGAAGAAACCAGAGTGCAATCACTGTGCTAGTAAATGTGATGGAAGGAAGGAAACCAGAGTGCAATATCACTGTGCTAGGTAAATGTGGAAGGAAGGAAAGGAAACCAGAGTAATATCACTGTGCTAGGTAAATGTGGATGGAAGGAAGAAAACAGAGTGCAATCACTGTGCTAGGTAAATTGGATGAAGAAGGAAACCAGAGTGAATATCCCTGTGCTAGGTAAATGTGGATGGAAGGAAGGAAAACCAGAGTGCAATCCTGTGTAGTAAATGTGAATGGAAGGAAGAAAACCAGTAAATCCACTGTCTAGGTAAATGTGGATGGAAGGAAGAAACCAGAGTGAATCCTGTGCTAGGTAAATGTGGATGAAGGAAGGAAACCAGAGGAAGATCCTGTCTAGTAAATGTGGAATGGAAGGAAGGAAACCAGAGTGAATATCACTGTGCTAGGTAAATGTGGATGGAAGGAGGAAACCAGAGTGCAAATCCTGTGCAGGGAAATGGATGAAGGAAGAAACAGAGTGAATATCACTGTACTAGGTAAATGTGGATGGAAGGAAGAAACCAGAGTGCAGATCCCTGTGCTAGGTAAATGTGGATGAAGGAAAGAAACCAGAGTGAATATCCCTGTGCTAGGTAAATGTGGATAGGAAGGAAGGAAACCAAGTGAATCCTGTGCTAGGTAAATGTGGATGGAAGGAAGGAAACCAGAGTGCAGATACACTGTGCTAGGTAAATGTGGATGGAAGGAAGAAACCAAGTGAATATCACTGTGCTAGGTAAATGTGGATGGAAGGAAGGAAACCAGAGTGAATATCACTGTGCTAGGTAAATGTGGATGGAAGGAAGAAACCAGAGTGAATATCACTGTGCTAGGTAAATGTGATGGAAGGAAGAAACCAGAGTGAATATCACTGTGCTAGGTAAATGTGGATGGAAGGAAGGAAACCAGAGTGCATATCCTGTGCTAGGTAAATGTGGATGGAAGAGAAACAGAGTGAATATCACTGTGCTAGGTAAATGTGATGGAAGGAAGGAAACCAGAGTGAGATCCTTGCTAGGTAAATGTGGATGGAAGGAAGGAAACCAGAGTGCAGATCCTGTGCTAGGTAAATGTGATGGAAGGAAAGAAACCAGAGTGAATATCCTGTGCTAGGTAAATGTGATGGAAGGTAGGAAACCAGAGTGCAGATCCCTGTGCTAGTAAATGTGGATGGAAGAAGGAAACCAGAGTGAAATCCTGTGCTAGGTAAATGTGGATGGAAGGAGAAACCAGAGTGAATCCTGTGCTAGGTAAATGTGATGGAAGGAAGGAAACCAGAGTGAATATGGAAGGAAGAAACCAGAGTGAATCCCTGTGCTAGTAAATGTGATGAAGGAAGAAACCAGAGTGAATTCCTGTGCTAGGTAAATGTGATGAAAGGAACCAGAGTGAAATCCCGTGCTAGGTAAATGTGGATGGAAGGAAGAAACCAAGTGAATATCCTGTGCTAGTAAATGTGATGGAAGGAAGAAACCAGAGTAATACCTGTGCTAGGTAAATGTGATGAAGGAGGAAACCAGAGTGAAATCCCTGTGCTAGGTAAATGTGAGGAAGGAAGAAACCAGAGTGAATATCCTGTCTAGTAAATGTGGATGGAAGGAGAAACCAAGTGAAATCCTGTGCTAGATGTAAAGAGAACCAGAGAATCTGGCTAGTAAATATGGAGAAGAACAAGTAATCCTGTGAGTGGATGGAGAGAACAGTATCTGCTAGTAAATTGGATAAGGAAGAACAGAGTAACCTGTGCTAGTAAATGGATGGAAGGAAGAACCAGATGAATCCTGTGCAGGTAAATGTGGATGGAAGGAAGAAACCAAGAATCCTGTGCTAGGTAATGTGAAGAGAAACCAATGAATATCATGGCTAGGTAAATGTGTGAAGAAGAACAGAATACCTGTGTAGTAAATGTGATGGAAGGAGGAAACAGAGTGAATATCCTGTCTAGGTAAATGATGAAGAGAAACCAGAGTGAATACCTGTGCTAGTAAATGTGATGGAGAGAAACAATGAATCCTGTGCAGGTAATGTGATGGAAGAGAAACCAAGTGAATATCATGTGCTAGTAAATGTGAGGAAGAAGGAACAAGTGAAATCCTGTGCTATAAAGATGAAGGAGAACAAGTGAATCCTGATGATCTGTGAGTAATTGAGGAGAAAATAATCCTGTGTAGGTAAGTGAAGGAAGGAACAAGTGAATCCTGCATAAATTGGAGGAAACAAGTACGTGGTAAATGAAGAAGAAACAGGTGATCCTGCAGGTAAGAGGAGGAGAACCAGGATATCCGCTAGAATGTATGAAGGAGAAACAAGTGAATCGTGCTAGTAATTAGAAGACCAAGGAATCTTAGTAAGGAGAAGAGAAACCAGTGATATCAGTAGGTAAATGGAGGAAAACAATGACTGCTAGGTAAATGTGGATGGAAGGAAGGAAACCAGAGTAATCTGTGCTAGGTAAATGTGATGGAAGAGAAGAACCAGAGGAAATCCTGTGCAGGTAAATGTGGATGGAAGGAAGAAACCAGGTGAATATCCTGTGCTAGGTAAATGTGGATGGAAGGAAAAACCAGAGTGAATATCACTGTGCTAGTAAATGTGATGGAAGGAAGAAACCAGAGTGAATATCACTGTGCTAGTAAATGTGATGGAAGGAAGAAACCAGAGTGAATATCCCTGTGCTAGGTAAATGTGGATGGAAGGAAGGAAACCAGAGTGATATCACTGTGCTAGGTAAATGTGAATGGAAGGAAAACCAGAGTGCTGATCCCTGTGCTAGGTAAATGTGAATGAAGGAAGGAAACCAGAGTGTAGATCCTGTGCTAGGTAAATGTGGATGGAAGGAAGGAACCAGAGTGCAATCCCTGTGCTAGGTAAATGTGAAGGAAGGAAACCAGAGTGAAGATCCTGTGCTAGTAAATTGGATGAGGAAGAAACCAGAGTGAAATCCCTGTGCTAGGTAAATGTGGATGGAAGGAAGGAAACCAGAGTGAATATCCTGTGCTAGGTAAATGTGAATGGAAGGAAGAAACCAGAGTGCGATCCCTGTGCTAGGTAAATGTGAATGGAAGTGAAACCAAGTGCAGATCCCTGTGCTAGGTAAATGTGGATGGAAGGAAGGAAACCAGAGTGAATATCACTGTGCTAGGTAAATGTGATGGAAGGAAGGAAACCAGAGTGCAGATCCCTGTGCTAGTAATTGTGAATGGAAGGAAGGAAACCAGAGTGAATATCACTGTGCTAGGTAAATGTGGATGGAAGGAAGAAACCAGAGTGAATATCCCTGTGCTAGGTAAATGTGGATGGAAGGAAGGAAACCAAGTGAATATCACTGTGCTAGGTAAATGTGGATGGAAGGAAGGAACCAGAGTGAATATCCCTGTGCTAGGTAAATGTGAATGGAAGGAGGAAACCAGAGTGCAGATCCCTGTGCTAGTAATGTGAATGGAAGGAAGGAAACCAGAGTGAATATCACTGTGCTAGGTAAATGTGGATGGAAGAAGGAAACCAGAGTGAATATCACTGTGCTAGGTAAATGTGAATGGAAGGAAGAACCAGAGTGAATTCCTGTGCTAGGTAAATGTGGATGGAAGGAAGAAACCAGGTGAATATCACTGTGCTAGGTAAATGTGGATGGAAGGAAGGAAACCAGAGTGAATATCACTGTGCTAGGTAAATGTGATGGAAGGAAGGAAACCAGAGTGATATCCTGTGCTAGGTAATGTGGATGGAGGAAGGAAACCAGAGTGAATATCCTGTGCTAGGTAAATGTGATGGAAGGAAGGAAACCAGAGTGCTATCCCTGTGCTAGGTAAATGTGAATGGAAGGAAGGAAACCAGAGTGTATATCACTGTGCTAGGTAAATGTGATGGAAGGAAGGAAACCAGAGTGAATTCCCTGTGCTAGGTAAATGTGGATGGAAGGAAGGAAACCAGAGTGAATATCCTGTGCTAGGTAAATGTGAAGGAAGGAAACCAGAGTGAATCCTGTGCTAGTAAACTTGGAAGGAAGGAAACCAGAGTGCAGATCCTGTGTAGGTAAATGTGATGGAAGGAAGGAAACCAGAGTGAATATCCTCTGCTAGGTAAATGTGGATGGAAGGAAGGAAACCAGAGTGATATCCTGTGCTAGGTAAATGTGATGGAAGGAAGGAAACCAGAGTGAATATCACTGTGCTAGGTAAATGTGATGGAAGGAAGGAAACCAGAGTGCAGATCCTGTGCTAGTAACTTGGAAGGAAGGAAACCAGAGTAGATCCTGTGCTAGGTAAATGTGAATTGGAAGGAAGGAACCAGAGTGAATATCACTGTGCTAGGTAAATTGGATGGAAGGAAGGAAACCAGAGTGAATATCACTGTGCTAGGTAAATGTGGATGGAAGGAAGGAAACCAGAGTGAATATCCCTGTGCTAGTAAATGTGAATGGAAGGAAGGAAACCAGAGTGAATATCACTGTGCTAGGTAAATGTGAATGGAAGGAAGGAAACCAGAGTAAATCCTGTGCTAGGTAAATGTGAATGGAAGGAAAACCAGAGTGAATATCACTGTGCTAGGTAAATGTGAATGGAAGGAAGGAAACCAGAGTGAATTCCTGTGCTAGGTAAATGTGGATGGAAGGAAGGAAACCAGAGTGAATATCACTGTGCTAGGTAAATGTGGATTGAAGGAAGGAAACCAGAGTCAATATCACTGTGCTAGGTAAATGTGGATGGAAGGAAGGAAACCAGAGTGAAATCCCTGTGCTAGGTAAATGTGAATGGAAGGAAGGAAACCAGAGTGAAATCACTGTGCTAGGTAAATGTGATGGAAGGAAGGAACCAGAGTGCAGATCCCTGTGCTAGGTAAATGTGGATTGAAGGAAGGAAACCAGAGTGAATATCACTGTGCTAGGTAAATGTGGTTTGAAGGAAGGAAACCAGAGTCAATATCACTGTGCTAGGTAAATGTGGAATGTAAGGAAGGAAACCAGAGTGAATATCACTTGCTTGAGGTAAATCTGGATGGAAGGAAGGAAACCAGAGTGAATATCACTGTGCTAGGTAAATGTGAATGGAAGGAGGAAACCAGAGTGATATCACTGTGCTAGGTAAATTGGATGGAAGGAAGGAAACCAGAGTAATATCACTGTGCTAGGTAAATGTGGATGGAAGGAAGGAAACCAGAGTCAATATCACTGTGCTAGGTAAATGTGGATGGAAGGAAGGAAACCAGAGTGAATATCACTGTGCTAGGTAAATGTGGATGGAAGGAAACGTGGGTGAAGATTCATGGTTGTGAAGTTTTTATGACAAAACCCTTTATTTGGCTATGTTGCACCCTCTCTGAGTCCTGTACCCCCCCGACCATAAAAAGGGATAAAAGGGAGAGGATGAACTTAACATACATAAAACGGAAATTATAAAAAATATAAATTAATACTTAGAATTGGAGTGTAATAAATATATGTGTCACATTTTTTCTAATTCTGTCTTCTTAGCTACAAGAACTACAACAGAGAAAATTACTATTGTAGGGATCCTGATTGAGTTGAATTTATTGGAGCGGGTAGTATGCTTTGTTGTCGAGTTGTAACATTATACCACGTAATGTTACAAATCTCTAATCACGTCAGTATGGGGCGGGGTCCAGTTGTAACATTATACCATGTAATGTTACAGCCAAAATAAATAAAATGTTGTTTCAGTAGGTAATATAGTTTGACCTGAAACTTTTAAATGAGGATAAACATTCACCCACCTCGGTGGAGTAGTTAGCTAATGCGTTGGTTTCGTGTTGAGCTAAACTGTCTAGGATGGGAAGATCGAGGTTCGAATCATGCTCGGGTGAACTGAGGGGTGGGGGGGGGTAGGAGTCGGTTGCTAAATGTTTTCTACTCTACTTACACGCAAGTGTGGGTTCACTTCCTCTATATTCAACCTTTCCCATTCCTAACCCATTAACGTAAATAGTACTTAAGCGTATAACCCGAACGGATAGTAATACGTGGTTCTAAGCATTATTATAGTATTAGATAAACATTCCTGGTAGATTCCACAATGCTCATGACAGATATTCAACAACTTTTGATATCAACATGTGTAGTAAATTAAACTAAATGTATTTATAAGAGCAATATTTTATTTATTATGGTTAAAAATATTAACCTTAACTTGTTCCCTACCATCCCAACTAGCCTTCCATTTGTGAATAGGTTCACTTGAAAACTCTGAAAAAACTTTGAATAATGAAAATGTTGTTTGGAGGGCATTTACCAAACTGCTTGTAGTTCTATTCAAATGGATATAATATAATGCTCGTGACTGTACACAGCGCTATTCACAGCCAGTGGGAGAAGAATGAAGTATTAAAATATTCAGTAAGATGGGGTGAGTTGTTGGGAGAGGGTTCAGAGCAAGGGGATCGTTATATTACTGTTTAATTTCACTTCTTGAAAAAGTACTCGCACGTCGCACTATTTATCTTCACTTCGGTCTATATTCACTTGTGCTTAATTATAAGGTTGTTACTGTCAATATTAATATTTCTTAGAATGAAGAAGGCAAGAGAAGAGGTTGAAATATGAGAGATTATTTCGTTTGGCGATATCTTTTTACGTTTTCTTGATACCTCAAAGAGAGAAGTATTGTAATCTTTAAAATAAAATCTAACTCGAGATTTTGATAAATGTCGAAGATTTTCATAAGGTTCCTCATAGGGTTTCTTGGAATTAGATATCCAACCCTAAATTTAAGGATAGTTGCAGGTCAAAAAGAGAGAAAAATTGAATGGTTTCAAAATTCTCTTTAGCGATTTTATACCTACACACTAGCTGTTTTATCATAAAAGATAGCAGTTTTCATCATTTATCCGCAACTGGGTGACCTGCTGGTCTAGGGGTAAGGGGTCAAACTTCTGTGCTGGGGCCGGGTTCAATCCCCGGTCCCGGCACAGATATATCTGATTACCAAACCCTTCCTTCGCCTTTAACAATACGAGTATTAATCACAACTTGTGAATGTGAGGAATGCCAGGCCCCCACCGTGGTTCGGATTCCACGTTAAACTGTAGGTCCTCCATTTCATCTCACAATCACCCTACCATTACACATTTGACAAACTTACAGGTTCTAGCCTGTAATCTACGGAATGGTTTCAAAAAGTTTAATTTTTTAATTTTCAACCCCCGAAAAAATTCAAAATGGCGGAGCAACTTTAAAGTCGGTGCGAACCTTTCTTTGGAAGTCTATTGTGGCTAAACGGTAAGCCCTATCAAAAAACTGCTCTGGAATTAAATTAGTTTATATCCACTTGCTAAGAAAACTCACTGGAGGCTTGGGGGCGGAGCCCCCAAAGGATGAAAGCGGTTATATTTCATAAGACCAATAGTTTTTGAGCTATAAGCAAATATATTTACTTTTTAATTCAGGTCTTTGAAAATAAATTTAATTCTTATGCTCTTTGGTGGACAAAGATGTTTTTCTTTTCTCACTTTTTCTGTAACAGATTCCTAGCTCCTAATGCCATAGAGTAAGTAACAGTGTATATTATTTCATTTCACAAATCTTAAAGAGTTTTTTTTAGTAAATGTCAATTTCATTATAAAAGAGGGAAAGAGGTCTTTGCGATGCACCGTACGATTTATACTTAAAATAATAAACTAAGAGAACAACAAAGTAAGATACTTGCACCCGTCTGAGCTAGCCGTATATTTACACTAACGGGGTAGTAGGCCCGTGGAAAGAATAATTTAGAGGAAATATAGCTGCATTTGCGATTAAGGAAGTAGGGAAACCATTTAAGAAAACCCATCCTAAATGTCATTGACTAGTATTTGAACCCCGACCTCCCTATCACTGGTCCTCCAGTATATTGCTAGAGTGATGCCTTAAACCTGTGTTCCGCAAATGGTGTGCCGCGCCGACAAATTAGGGGTGCCGTGCGGCCACATTTAGAGCGCCACCACCGTTGTTCAATAAGAACACAATGAAGCTGGTACAAGCGGCAGCCGTGCGTACGTCTCTTTCTTGCTCGTACTTATATTTAATACCTCTGACGAAATCAATAGTTTTCACGCAAAGTTAAGAGTTATGATTTACTAAAATTGCTAATGGTTTGAACGAAAGGTTTCCAAATGTTAACCAAGCGGGCACAGAGAAATTACTTCAAACTTTAATTTTGGAACATTTTAAGTTGCTTCAGGATAAAGTTAATCTATACTTTCCTGGTTCTGATTTACCTTACAACCGTCGGATTAGGAGTGTAATTAATTTTCTGCTGCCGCGGTGCGCCCCCAAAACAAAACAATGCAAATAATTTAATTTTGTTTAGTGTACCATGAACTTTAACAGTTTGTGGAACACTGCCTTAAATCATGTGAGCACCTATGACAGCAAATACATATTATAATCAAATAAATACTTGAACACGGCATTTAATGCATGTTGACGTCATTAGGACTGGTGAGTTAGTTGGACGTGGTATCTCGTGCGAGTCGGTTGTGTGATGGCACCGAGCGTGTTCGGTAAGAGACGATTAAGGTAGAATGGGTCAGAGGCGTAGAATGGGAAAGTTCATATTTCAAGATTAGATGGATATTATTTAGCAAGTTTAGTTTGATAGGAGTTCTTAATGTCATGAATAATATTACGTTAGATTTAGAAATATAACTTTGTAGCATAAATAATATGCTAAATAATAAACAAATCTATACCTTTCAAAATAGATTTATAATTATTCTAATGAGCCCTAGTCAAATAAAGTAAAACTTACTTAACAATTTTTTTCCTGCGTGATGAGTTTTTGACATCAAAAGTCTATATATGAAAGTATATTGAAGCTCTATATTATTATTATTATTATTATTATTAGCACCTAGTCTTACTACCCATTCAGGCTATACGCACTCATGCTAATGTGTAATGGTAGGGTGATTTTGAGATAAAATGGAGGACCTACAGTTTAACGTGGAATCCGAACAAAGGTGGAGGCCAGGCATTCCTCACATTCACAAGTTGTGATTAATACACGTAAGCTCTATATTGTCGCAATGTGTTCCAAATCCTTAAAGCGGGTTAAATGTACATTAGAGGTTGAGAAAGATACCAAACAAATAGTTTTTTTAAGTCATAATTCCTTTAGGCGGTAAAAATGGTCGAGGTGGAAATAATCAGTAGCTGATCCAGGAAGGAAATTATTTGGGCGATTCTCTCGATCCCCCCGCCATGGAATATAATCAAAAATATTGAAAAAATACTGTAACGTTGTAAAGAGTTGCTGACTCCGATATGCTTCTAACATCTCCCTTGCCCTATCTCCTACATGACCTAACAGCTTCCTTGCCCTATCTCCTACATGAACTAACAGATTCCTTGCCCTATCTTATACATGACCTAACATCTCCCTTTCCCTTTCTCCTACATGAACTAACAGATTCCTTGCCCTATCTCCTACATGAACTAACAGATTCCTTGCCCTATCTCCTACATGAACTAACAGATTCCTTTCCCTATCTCCTACATGAACTAACAGATTCCTTGCCCTATCTCCTACATGAACTAACAGATTCCTTGCCCTTTCTCCTACATGACCTAACAGCTTCCTTGCCCTACCTCCTACATGAACTAACAGATTCCTTGCACTTTCTCCTACATGACCTAACAGCTTCCTTGCCCTATCTTCTACATGAACTAACAGATTCCTTGCCCTATCTCCTACATGAACTAACATCTCCCTTTCCCTATCTCCTACATGAACTAACAGCTTCCTTGCCCTATCTCCTACATGAACCTAACAGCTTCCTTTCCCTATCCCCTACATGACCTAACATCTCCCTTTCCCTATCTCCTACATGAACTAACAGCTTCTTGCCCTATCTCCTACATGACCTAACATCTCCCTTTCCCTTCTCCTACATGAACCTAACAGCTTCCTTGCCCTATCTCCTACATGACCTAACAGATTCCTTGCCCTACTCTCTCATGACCTAACCGTTCCTTGCCCTATCTCCTACATGAACTAACAGCTTCCTTGCCCTATCTCCTACATGAACTAACACGTTCCTTGCCCTATCTCCTACATGAACTAACAGTTCCTTCCCTATCTTACATGACTAAACTCCTTCCCTTTCTCCTACATGACCTAACGATTCTTGCCCTATCTCCTCTGATAACAGTTCCTTGCCCTATCTCCTACATGAACTAACAGCTTCCTTGCCTATCTTACATGACCTAACATCTCCTTCCCTATCTCCTACATGACCTAACAGTTCCTTGCCTATCTCCTACATGACTAACAGATTCCTTGCCCTATCTCCTACATGAACTAACAGTTCCTTGCCCTATCTCCTCTGCTAACAGCTTCCTTGCCCTATCTCCTACATGAACTAACAGATTCCTTGCCCTATCTCCTACATGAACTAACAGCTTCCTTGCCTATCTCCTACATGAACTAACATTCCTTGCCCTATCTCCTACATGAACTAACAGCTTCCTTGCCCTATCTCTACATGACCTAACATTCCTTTCCTTTCTCCTACATGAACTAACAGTTCCTTGCCCTATCCCTACATGACCTAACACTCCCTTCCCATCTCTACATGACTAACATTCCTTTCCTATCTCCTACATGAACTAACTCTTGCCTTCCCTAATGAATACAGTTCCTTGCCCTATCTTACATGACAAATTCCTCCCTTCTCTACATGAACTAACAGTTCCTTGCCTATCCCTACTGACCTAAATTCCTTTCCTATCTACATGACCTAACATTCCTTTCCCTATCCCTACATGACTAACATTCCTTCTACCCCTACATGAATAACAGCTTCCTTGCTTCCCTACATGACTAACATTCCTTCCCTTTACATGACTAACATTCCTTCCCTTCTCCTACATGAACTAACGCTCCTTCTTCCCTACATGACTAACAGTTCCTTGCCTATCCTACAACCTAACACCCTTCCTCTATCTTACATGACTAACATTCCTTCCCTATCTCCACATGAACTAACAATTCTTGCCCTATCTCCTACATGACTAACAGTTCCTTCCTATCTTATACTGACTAAACTCCTTCCCTTTCTCTAATGACTAACAGTTCCTTGCCCTATCTCTACATGAACACATTCTTGCCCTACTCCTACAGAACTAACAGCTTCCTTGCCTATCCTACATGACTAACACTCCCTTTCCCTATCTCTACATGACTAACAGATTCTTGCCTATCCCTACATGACTAACATCTTCCCTTCTCCTACATGACTAACAGTTCCTTGCCCTATTCCTACATGACATCTTCCCTCTCCTACAGACTACATTCCTCTACCTAAGACTAAACTCCTCCCTATTCCTACATGAACACTCCTTGCCTATCCCACATGAAATCTCCTTGCCTATCATCATACCAACTCTCCTTTCCCTTCTCCTACTACTAACACTCTTCCTTCCCCTACTACCACCTGACCCTAAACATACGCTTCCTTGCCCTTCTCTACATGACCTAACACTCCCTTTCCCTTCTCCTACATGAAACTAACAGCTTCCTTCCCTATTCCTACATGAACTAAATCTCCTTGCCCTATCTCCTACATGACCTAACACTTCCTTCCCTATCACTACATGACCTAACACTCCCTTTCCTATCTCCTACATGAACTAACAGCTCCCTTGCCCTATCTCCTACATGAACTAACAGTTCCTTGCCCTATCCTCCTACATGACTAACAGCTTCCTTGCCCTTTCTCCTACATGAACTAACAGCTTCCTTCCCTATCTCCTACATGAACTAACAGCTTCCTTCCCTATCTCCTACATGAACTAACAGCTTCCTTGCCCTATCCCTACATGACCTAACATCTCCCTTTCCTATCCCTACATGAACTAACAGCTTCCTTGCCATTCCTAATACTCCCCTCCTCCTTAAATCCCTTCCTTCCTACATGAACTAACAGCTTCCTTGCCCTATTCCTACATACTAAACCCCACTGCCTAAAAAAAAAAACCTTGGGGCCCTTTTAATTTTTTTAAAAAAAAAAAAGACCCCAAAATTCCCTTTTTTCCCCCTTTCATGACCCAAACCCCCTTTCTCCCCCTAACTCCTTTTAAAACAGACCTTTAACTCCCCTTTTTCCCGGGGCCCTAAACCCCCCTGGGGGCCCAAAACCCAGGGGGGGCCCCCCTTAGTGTCCTCCTTAGAACAACAGCTTTTTCGCTCTGTGAGGGCCAAAATTTCCCCCGGCTCCTTGGGGCCCAGGCAATTCCTCCTTAAACAAACTTTGACTCCGCTCCTTAAAACCCATTGACTTCCTCCTTAAACCCTAGCGGGCTCCCCCTAATTAAGAAAATTTTAAAACAATTAAAGCCCCCTTAAGGGCCTTTTCAAACCCAAAATAAACCCAACATTTTTTCCAAAACTGTTATTTGTTTGATAAAAAAAGGGGGAAAGGCTTTTCCCCCTTAAACATGAATTAATTTAGTTTTTTTGCCTTTAAAAACAAAAAAAGGGAACTTTTGAAAAAAATTTATAAAAATTTTTAAAAACAGGGATTCCCCTTTTGGGTTTTAAAATGACTAAAAGGTTTCCCTTTTTTGCGGTATTTTCCCCAAAGGGGGGGAAAAATTTTTTTTCAAACCTTTAAATTTTTTTCCCGGTACCTTGCTTATTTCCTTTTGACTTAAAAATTTTTTTTAAATCTTTTTTTTATAAATACTTTTTTTTTCACCTTTTTTTAAAATTTTTCCTGCCACCCCTTACCTACAGGACCTTATCCTTTTTCCCTTTGGGTTCCCCCAGGGCCCAAAAATTCCACCTTTTTTTGGTTTTGGGAATCATTTTTTCCTAGCCACCATTTTTTTTTTTTATTTTTCCCCTTTTAAAAGGGCACCAATTTTTGGTTTTTTTAAAATTTTTTCCTTATGAATTCAATTTGGGGCCTCCCAAAGCCCCTTTTTCCTACCCCACCTGCTTTCCCCCTTCATTCTAAACCCGGGTTCCCCCCCAAAAATGACCTCCTTTTCCTCCCTTCCCTAAAAAATGGTTTTTTCCCTAGGTCAACCCCCTTTTGGTTCTTCCTACCCCCAAAACCCTTTTTTCCCCATTCAATTCCTATTTCCCCATTCCTACTTAACAACCACTTCCCCCCCGGGGTTCCATTCCCAGGCCCAACTCCATTCCCATTACCCTTAAATAATTCATTACCCTACCAAACCTCGGGTTCTTCCCTTTAAAAATCCTACTGGCCCTTACCTTTTCCCCTATTTCCCCTTCCCTCCTTAAACCCCCCCTTTGGCCTTCCAAATGGTCAATTCCTTTCCCTTCCCCCGGTAATACCTACGGGTCCTTCCCTACGGGTAACTCCTACTTTCCCTAGGGGTTCCTTACCACTGGTTAAATTACCTTCCTACCTACGGGCCATTCCACTTCCAAATATTTCCTTTAACCCCGGTCAACTCCCCTTGGCCTTTCCTCTTCCCTACTTTCTTTTCCAATCCGGGGTTTTCCCGCTTAATTCCCCCCTTTAAAAGGGGCTTTTTTCCCCTTTAATTCCCAAGACAAGGTTCCAAAAATTCTGGATTCCTTGGGAAAAACAAACAGCCCCTTCTACCCTTTAGGGGGGGAAAAACCCCTTTTTCCCCTCCCCCTCCCCCAAACCAAAACCATTTTTTTCCCTCCCCTTTTGGTTTTAAATTTAAAATTTTTCCCCCTTTTCCCCAATAAACCCTTTAAATGGGTTTCCTTTTTTTCCACTATTAATTTTTTGTGGGTATAGACACCTCCCATACACCCCCCCAAATTTCTCAACTCCCCATTAAAAAGAAAATTACCAAAACCCCCCCCCTCCCTCCAAAACGACACAAACCTCAAAAACCCCCCCTCTTTTACAACACCCTTCCCCCAATTTTCTTCCTAGAATACCCACCCTCCTCCCTTAAGGGTAATTTTAAAAATGTTTTGTCCCCTGGATATCCCAAATTTTGGCTCGCGCTTCGTTTCCGGGCTGTTGGGGGGGGAGACCCTTTCGAACCCCGGTGGGGTAAATTTGGGGGGGGTTTTTTCCCAAAAAGGTTTTCCACTCCCCAAAAACCCAAATTTTCCCCTAATTTTAAAATTTTCCCCAAATTCCTCCCATTACAAATTTATTTAAAAGCGTAACCGAACGGGTAAAAGACGCGGTGCAAATTTATTTTTTTTATACCCAAATTTTTGTCCCACTTTTTAAAAACCTTTCCCTTTTCCTTTCATTGAAAACCCCTGGAAACGCTTTTTCCCTCTCTCCTATACTAAAACCCAATTTCCCCTTTCCCTCTTCCCCCCAAGAAACTAGGGGAATCTTTATTCGGGAATTTAATCTTTTTCCCCCTTTGGCTCAAAGTTAAATGTCCTATGATTTTTTTGAACTAAATTTTTTTTCTTTCCCTATTGTTTTATACAACTATCTTTTAATTTGCAGCCAAAATTGGGGCAATATTACCCCCCGAAAGGGCCCTCTGGGGTTTTTTTTAAAAATGGGGGGGTTTAACAGCTTTTTTATCCTTTTTGGGTTTTAAACACTATCCCCCAATGGCCCAAATTCTTTTACCCGGGGGAAAATCTTACATAATAGTCCCAACTTTTGCCCTTTGCCCCCCCCTTTTTCCCCTTTATTTACCCACAAAAAACTATTTTTGTTTTTTTCCCCTTTTAAAAACAAAATTAAAAAACTATTAAATTCCCCGGGCAAAACAATTGGCCCCCCGGCTTACTGACTAATTCCCTTTTCCCCTTTTCCTTTTTTTCCCCTAATTAAATAATTTTTCCGGGCCCCAACTCTCTAATTAACTAAAACGGGTTTAAATTTTAATTCCCCCCCTTTTTCCCCTTTAAAAACCTAAACAAAATTTTGGCTTTTTTTTTAATTTTTGAAAAAGGGTTGGTTGGGGGGCCCCTTCCCCTAAACTACTAAAAAAATTTTTATAAAAAAATTTTATTTTTCCATTTAAATTTTAATTTCCCTTGGGTGTTTCTCCCTTTTTCCTATTTTCATTTTCCTTTAAACTTAAATTTTTCTTTTTACGCTTCCCTTTTGGGGGAAGGGGTGCCCGGGGTTTTCAAAATGCCCCCTTTCTGAGTGTTTTATTAAAAACCTTAAAATTTTTCATTTTAAAAAATGGGGTTTTGGGAAATTTCTCCAAGTTCTTCTTCCTTTTGACTTTTTTAACATTAAAAAACGGGGGTTTAAAATTTTGAAAAATAAATTCTTTCTTTTCCTCCAAAAATTTATTTTTTTTTTGGGGTCTTGTTTACAAAAATTATAAATTTTTAAATGAATCCAGAGGGTTTAAAATTTTATTTTTTTTTAAAAAAATTTTGAAAATTTTTTTTCCTCGGGGAAGGAGGTTTTTCCCCCCCCTTTTTTCCCCCCCCCTTAAAGGGGAATTGAGAAACTTTTAGCCTTCCAAATTTTGAAAATTAAAAACCCCCCCCCTCTCCCCAAAATTTTGGAAAACCGGACCCCCCGCTTAAATTCTTTTTGGGGTACTATTTCAATTTAAAATTCACGTCTACAAGGGGGAAAAAAATTTTTAAAAATTTTAAAAAATTTTTCCCCATGGGGGCCCTTTAAAAGGGGGAAGACAAAATTTTTAAAAGGGCTTTTGTCCCGGGGTTAACTTCAAATCAAATGGGGGGGAACCCAACTTTTAAATGTTGGAGAGGGTTTTTTTTTAAAACACTAAAAATAAAAAAAAAGCTCCCGGGGTTTTCTTTAAAATTTTAAAATTTAAATACTGGTAACCCCCTTTTTCCAGGGGTTTATTTTTTTAAATTTTTTTTGGGAATAAAATAAAATTTTTTTAAAAGTTTAAATTGGGTTGGTTTTTTGTATAGAAAAACCCCCGGGGGGTGCCCCTTAATTTTCCCCCGGGGGGGTTTTTATTTTCGGCAGCCCCCCCCCCCCCTTTCCCTGCTGCCTTTTTACCTTGAGGCCCAAAAATCCCCCCTACCCCAACGGGACCTACAAACATTTAAAAACCAAAAAAATTTCCAAAAAATTAAAACAAAATTTCCCGCTTTAGGCTTTAAACCCAAAATTAAACCAATTTTTAAAATTTTTAAAGTTTTTTTCCCCCCTTTAGAACCACTACGTGTTAAATTCAGCAATGCACTTACAAATTAATTACCTCTTTGATGAACCCAAGAAAAAAGATCATTCTCAAGAAACCTCACCAAAGGACACAAATATAAAGAATGATGCGATTAACTCTGAGTCTCTGAGAAATCTCATATTTTCTTGGGTAAGTATGACAGCATCTAGCTCACGATCCGGTATCTTTTATTATTATTATTATTATTATTATTATTATTATTATTATTATTATTATTATTATTATTGAGGCTAGAAATATTCCTAAATACAAGAACCAAATATTAAAATGATCAAAAACTAATAGCCTATTGGTCAAATATTGACCGTATAAACAAGCAGTTTCGAGTGTGCTAACAATGAATACTTCTTTATTTAAAAGTATTGTTCAAATACCCCTGTGACTTAAAACTTTATAACAAGATCTAGGGTGTCTTCTTCTCTCTCTATCTTCAAAGCTTAGCTGCGACTCAAGACAGTTTATTACATTTCCCCCTTCTTTCTTTTACCCCGAAACCAGCAAGAGAGTGGGCGGTAGCACTCTTTGACGATGAAACAAGACGAATAATTACTTATAAAACTGAGAAAATCTAAAAACCCAGAGAAAAATAATGTTCTGGAATAATCTAGTTCATAATTATAGACAGATTTTTTTACAAATAATCTTCTGATAGGACTTTTTTCCTACTGGAACTTTACCATAGAGTAGAATTCTGTTAGAATAAAAGGCCCTCAAGAACGTTATTCGAAAGAAAATCGGACTACCCGGTGCCTATATATTTGGGTCCGACCGGTAGACACAGAGCGATAGGGAAACATAACAATTCGCCCTGACCTAGAATAAAATACTATACAAGCGTTTATGGCGCCAAACTAAATGTCTCACTCGCAGAAAAACATATACAAAACCCCTCCTGATCCAATCTAATTTACGGCCGCCGTATTGTAAAAATGGCAGACATTTTTGATTTTAATAATTTATTTCAAAAAATGTTATGACACTTATATCAAAGAATATTTAATTTCATAAAATGTTGGTTATTTACCTTTTTGCTAAGATGAACCG
>JBCFYV010000088.1:294024-323853 GCA_039000515.1 Timema cristinae | reverse complement strand
AAGCAGAAGTCCAGCTAAAACAGGGGGAGTCAAACGCCCCTGGAAAAATTTTCAGGACTATGAACTTCATGTGAACCCGCCTAGAAAACCCTGGACGACCTGGGCTAGCACATGGGTGGACGAGGGGTGGGCCCTAAATCTGAATTAACGCTCTGGAAGAAGATGGTTCTCCTCCACCCACCCAAAGGAGACGCTTCAAAATTACTCGATAAGCCCCTTATCCCCACAGGAGAACAAGCTGATGGTACGGTAAGAAGAAGGGAATAGGGAGACTTCCCTAGCTAGGGAATGGGCATCACTAAAACGGCCTTTCAGTAGGAGGAGGATAAGAGGACGGGAAAAGGATAGCATATTTAGAATGCGAAGGAGAAAAAACTATTGCTTTCTTCGGCAGCTGAGCAAGGAGTGGGTTAAACACTAGGTCAAGACCAGGACCTGAGGAAGGGTGAAAATGGGATAGGACCCTTGAAGTTCAGTCGGGGTTAGCTAGGGAAAACGTCATTCTGAGTATCGGTAGGTATAAGTGGAAGGGGTGGTGAGCTAGGAAAACTAGAGCGGCCCTTGGAACCAGAAACAATGGAGTGAGAACGAAAGTAGGTCTCATAGGAGTCCGCCAATAAGTCCGCTCTCTCGACGTCAGACTCAGGTGATGCCCTCCAACCCAAAACACCGGGACAGGGGACTCTACGTTGCCCAGGCTATGGACATACCGCCAGACGGAGCCATCCCCTGGGGAAAGGGCCTCCAGGTGCTATAAACTGAACCCCGCTCTCCATTTCGAAATCTCCCGGTGACAGCTACTACTGAGAGTTAGGAAATCAGCACGAGCAGAAGGGAGACGAGATCTTTGCCACCGCAGCATCTCTAATATTGAGGCCGAAAGACGTGGACTCAACGAGGATGATTGATGAAGAGGTCACCGAAAGTATAGCCAAAGTAAAGATTTGTACACGCTCGTCAAGAACTAATGGGTTGGAACCTAAAAATTACAAAGGAGTGAGGAAGAAAGAAGCGAACTCAATTGGCTTAAGAGAAATTGAATTGAAGTTCAGAATTAGAGGAGAGATCAGAGAGAAGTAAAAAGAGAGGGTTATGGTCAGAGGATAGGGAGAAGACATTCTCAGGTGAGGAAAGGAAAGGATGAGCCGTGGTAAGAAATATGTCCAGCACGCTCGGATGGCGCTGAGTGTGACTGGGAACATAAGTAGAAAGATTGAGATGGTAGACAAAGAGACTGCTGTCAGCTGGAAAACCGGCGCAACAGAGTACCTCTCGCACCAGTAGCCGACAAGCCTTTCTACATGGCGAGCGTTAAAATCTCCACGAGAACAAGGCCCGCTTCCTAATTTACTAATCTTGGACAAATTATTCCAGAACATGGTTGAACCCGGAGGAACGTAAGCTCCACACAGGATGACCGAGTACGTTCCCCCCAAGAGTTTGAACGCCACAGCCTCGAAGTTTGCAAGGGCGGGGATGGTGAGCCGATGATGACAAAGATCATCCCGGACAAAGAGAACTAACCACTCCTCTACGACTGTCAATCCTATCCGCTCTATATACGGAGAGTGAGGGAATATCCGCAAAATGGTAAGGTTTTATCCACGTCTCAATAACGATGGCCAAAAGAGACAGAACGGACTCTTAAGTAGGTGAGTTAACTCATCGAGCTTTTTAAAATGAGATAACAGAAATTCCAAAAAGAAGAAAGGGGGGTGCGTCATTCATCAAAAAAAGAGAGATAAGTAGAAAAAAAAATATTCAATTGCCGCAAAGGTGGGAGCTGCGTTTTAGACCAATGAGCAAGGATTTCAGAAGAGAGGGTGTGACTTTTCGGAGGGAACGAGGACGAGGGGACGATTTCCGAAATCTCTGAACAAAGGCCCCTAATTAGGGGGAAAGGCCCCCTTAGGTAAAAACCCCCCCGGGTGAGGAGTGGCAGTGACAGCGTTATAAAGTAGAGGTTTTTTAAACTCAAAAAAAAAGCTAAAACAGAAGGAGACCGGAAAACAAAGGGGGGTTTTTGAGAAGGGGGCGCTGGGGTTTGGAAACCCAGGGGGTTAAAAGCGCAGTTGACCTCGTGGGTGGGGAGGAAAAAGGGCCCGTTTTATCTGCCGGAGGTATAAAGCCTACGGGGGGACAAATTCCTCATTGGTGGTTAAGTTCCAAGACAATTTCCCACACTTAACCTAGGGTTTTCACAAAAATGAAAGTCTTGAATGTGGTGGCCCCCCCTCATCGAACACACCTGGGGAATGCACCCACAGTCAAGGGGCGGAAAAGAGCAAAATCGTTGCAATGATAAAGGGGGGAACCCCGATAACGGTAAGGACCCCGGTGTCTTAAAGTAATTGGTGAGGTCCCTTTGGCGTAGGGTGCCCTTGGGAGTGACCACCAACCTTACCAAAATAGAAGAAAACGGGGCGTCGGGCCCCCCATTAGGTTTTCCCTTAGAAAGTTTGGTGCCCCGTGTACATGGAAAAATCTCGCCGGGGAAATTGCCTTAGAAACGTTGTCTTTGGACATCGCTAAGGGGGGAAACCCCGCGGATCATTCGTCCCTCCGTCACCCTTTGGTGGGGTAGGTGTGGTATTGGTTTCCTTTTCCCGAAAGAAACCCTAGTAAGGTTTTTTTGGTCACGTAAAAATCGTCAAGAAACCCATAACTGCGATCTGACGACGTTATTTAACTCCTTACGGGAATTCAGGAGGGAGACAGACAACGAGAATTTTTTCTGAAACTTGTTCAACCGGGAGGGGGGGAATCCCAGTCTTCGTTGTAAAGAAGGGGGACCCTGATAGGACCTTGGGGGGGGGGAAAGGGTTTTGTCCTAGAAGTAATTTGGAAAAGAAATGTTTTGAGGGGTTTTAAGTATGTGGGGGTCGGGTGCCGTCAGGGGGGCCCGGCAATATGACCCCCCCGCCAATGGACATCGTCAGGGAATTGGTCTTTGTTTGGCCCTTTTTTAAAAACTGGGGCTTTTGGGGGAAAAAACCTACTTTCTTCCTTTCTTCGTTTTTTGGGAAAATACGAGGCCCCCGGAACTGTGGGGGGGACCCTGGGCATTTGATTCTACCTGTTTCCTCTAAAACTTACTCTGGGGGTAGTAAGAGTCAACGAGGTGGGTGACTGAAAGAAGCAGTTGGGGGGGGGGATCGGAGATGCCACCGATCGGTATGTGCGTAGGCGATGTAAAAAAACTCTTCAAAAAATAAATGTTTTTTTTTCATTGTATATTGTTATGTCAAAAAAATTTGTTTTAAAAACTTTTTTATAGTATTGTTTATGTTTTTGTCCAGAAAATGTATGTATTTTGTTTATAAGGGGAAAATTAAATAAATACCAAAAAACTTGATGAATTGATGTTAATTTGTGTGTTTTTTTTATGAGTTTTGAGTTTGAATGATTTTTATATTTCAATTTTCTATTGTTTTTTTGTATTATTATTGGGTGTGGTGGGGTTTCAATTTATATTTTTTTTTTGTTTGTAGTATAATGAAAAAATATGCGGGTTTCAAGGATGTTTCACTCGAGTATTTTTGTGATTACTAAAAACTCTGAAAAAGGTTTAACAGGTTTTACGGATTTAGTTTGGTTGTGCGTGGGCCGTTAAAAAAATAATAATAATAATAATTTAATAATAATAATAATTTATTTTTTTGGTATTAATGAAACTTGCGAGTTTTCAACGGATGTTTTTTTAGTTTTTTTGTGAAAAATTAAAAACTGTTAAATGTTTCAATGATGTTTATTTTTGGTTTTATAAGCATTGAAAGTTTTGTGAGAACTTGGCTTATTTTGTTTTCGATGAATACTAAAAATTGTTGTTTTAAAAAACCTTTATTCGGGGTTTTAAATTTTGGTATTTTACTTTTATACTATGAAAATTGAAGCAGTTATTGAGGTAACTGGTGTTACAGTACTTGAAACTTTTAAAGGGGTTTTAAGGGTGTTATAATAGAGAAATGTTTTCACAAATGGGGGGTCGTGTTTTGGCAGTTCTTAGCTTAAAATCAATAAAAAAACCCTCAAATCATATAATTTATGTTGAAAACCCTTTTTTAAAGTAACCATTTTTTTTTTGATAAGTTAGATCTATACCCTCCATTTTTATTAATTTAAGAATTTTTTGGTATCGCGAAAAAAGCGTAGTGTTGCCTATCCCCCCTTCTCAAACCCCGGACGTTTCCCCCGAGATACCCCCTGCCTTCTTTTTAGATTCCCCCGGGCTGAAAGGTCAGGGGGGTCCGGGAGGGACAGCCGAGGGCGAGAAAAGGGGGCCGTTGGCTCTGGGGCCCTTTATTAAATTTTAATTAAATAAAACATATTAATGGTAAAGTTATGATTATACATGTAGATGTCAAATTGGTACATGGTATTTGCCTTAAATCAAACCTCCCTACAGTTTCCGCTTCCTTGTGAAGCTCGGGAATTTTTTTCTCTGGACGGTGGGTCTGCAGGGGGGGTCGCCCCTTTCCGAACAGCCCCAAGGTTTCCCTGGAGGAGGTTCTGACCCTTAGAGCTTTCCTCCCCCCTGGGTTCGAAGCTAGTCTTTGCCTGTGTAAAGGAGTGTGGGGCCCAAGTTGTTTTCCCCAGTGTAGGGCCCGGGGTTCTTTCTAGCAGTTCCCATCTGATGGCGACCAGGCCTGCGCTACCTCAGCTTGGTTTTTTTCCATCGGGTTTGGGGAACTTTTTGACGTTTGGGGCTCCCTTGTCCCGGGTTTTACCCCTGCTAGCGCCCAGGGGGGTTGAGTCTGAAAAAAAAAGGTTTGTTTGTATTGGTGGTGTTTTCCTTAAAAAAACGCATCTCGCCCCAGCTGGTGTGAAACAGGTTTGGCGTCTCCAGGGCTCTTCTATACCCCAGCGGTGGCATACCCAGACACCAAAGGTTGGGGGCCTACCCATGCAATATCCCCGCTTATCCGTGGACATCCATATTGGAGGCTTCTGTGACGTGTTTAAAAGTAGGCCGGGCTTTTTGTGTGTGGGGCTTCCGTGTTCTTCGGATCTCGTCGGGTGTAAAAAATGGGGGGAAAATAGACTATTTTGCTCGGTTGCCTGGAAGGGGATTGTCGTAGTTGTTTGTAACCCGGGGTCTCCATGACCGGGACGTGTTGTGTTCTTCCTTGTTGTGACCGTAAAAATAGTAGGTCGTCTAATTTTTTTCAATTTACCGGTGTGTCGCGCAGACTCTTCTAGGCTGGATGGCTCGTGTAACTTGGAGGATCGCCGGGGATAGTGGGGTCCATTGGTAATCTGTGTATGGTTTTTTTTCCCTCAGAAAATTTTCCTTTAGTTCGGGGATGTCTCGGTGTTGCTCTGATTTTGGTAAAAAAACCCATTCACTTTACTAGCCAGGTTCTTTAGGAATTTGCGTCGACCTGCAGAAAGTGGGAGAGAATTTGGGGGGTTCTACGTATGGAGCCCAGGTGATAAATCTTGGTTACCCTGTTGTGCGTTCCTTTGGAATGGTTATGGGGAAAAGGCGGGGGGGCGAATGCTTTATCTTTGTTATCCATTTTTTTTGGACCCGTCTTCTATAGTTTTCCCTATTTTGGGGGGGTTTCCTTTGTTTTTTGGGAAAGATGGCGGGGCTCTGGGGGGGGTCAGGCCCGACGCCCTTGGAGGCGACTGCGAGAGTAGAGAGAATTTGGCGTCTCTACTTTATTGGGTCCAGGTGAAAAAATCTTGGATTTCCTGATTGTGCGTTCCCTTTGGGAAAATGGCATATTTTGGGAAGGCGGGGCCAAACTGCTTTATTTTTTTTATCTAGATACTCTAGGAACTGGGAAAAAACATTTTTCAAAAAAAAGTGAGAAAAGAGAATATCTGCCCACCAAAAAAATAAAAATTAAAAATTTCATTTTCACGACAAAAAATTAAAGTCTGTAAGATTCTTTTCCTACGGGTCCCACAATTTAATTAAAAAGAATTAAGGTTGAAAAATAAATGATTTTATTAAAAAAAAAAACAGAAATAAAAAAAAAATTAAGGTTTACAATAATATTATGGTTTTTATTTGAAGTATGCAAAAATTTGACTTGGCGGAATGTGAATTTTGGCTGTAGTACAAGGGGGTTTAGCAGGTAGACGTTTTTTAAAGGAGAAAAAATTTTAAAAAACATTTTTTAAAAAAAGGGTTTAAACAAGATACACATTAAATTATGATCAGTTGTTTGGGGAATTGGGTTTTAGGTTTAATACCCTTTTTTAAAATTTCGGTAATGAAAGCAAAAGTAAATTTTGTTGATCCCCAAACGGGATGGCTAAAAACAGGTGTCAACAAAATCAGTATATGGGGTCTCTTTCCCCTTCGGTATGCCAGAGCATTCAATATTACTTTTTTAAATTTTAGGAAATCACACAAAGAGAAACCCAAAAAACAAATTAGATGTTTAAAATAACCGGCAAAAAAAAAAAAAAAAAAGTATTATTTGCGCGCACCCCATATGACTTCCAATCTGTTTGTTGACATGTCAAAGTCTATTAATTTGTTTAAAATTAGAAAATTGGTTTTTTAAAAAAAATATTTATAATAAAGCTCTTTTTTTATAGTAGGGGGGACAATTTTACAATTTGGTAAGTTTTTTTATATAAATATTTTGCGGGGGAAAAAAAATTAAAAAACTTTGGGAAAAATTTCCCCGATGTAAAGTACCTAAAAGTCATTTTATGGAAAATGGAATGCATCTTGTTTTTAAAAAAACAAAACAGTATCAAGATATAAAAATCTATCTAAATTTTAGAGCGAAATTTTGAGTAAAAATTGTTTTCTTTTTTTCCCCCCCTTCATTAAACTCCCCTAGTTTAAAAAGAGTTGATATCAAATTTCCCAAAAAAAACGGGGGACCTTTTTGAAAAGAAACCCCCGGTACAGGGGTTTTACCCCAATTGGTAAAATTGTTTGGGGCTTAACCCAAGGGTGAAAAGGGACAGACGGCATTTCAAAAAAACAACTTTTTTTTTTTTTGTTTTTTTTGGGGGGTAAAAAAAAACGCGATTTTGTTTTAAAATCTTGATTTCGAATTCTTTCCTATCACAATATTTTTCCTACGGGTGTAGAGAAAAAGTTTTAAAGATGCATTAGAATATGCGGCTAGGTCGAGCTGTACCCAAAAAATATTAGGAAATTGTTTGAAGACCCTTTTTGCTCACAGTTCCCGGAAGGTAAGGTTTTTTCTAGCAGATCGACTATACACAAGTTAAAAGTTTTCCCCAGGGGGGGCGAGGCGGGCTTTTAAAAAAAAACGTATCTACGGCCCCCTTTTTTACCGCAAAGGGTTTTTGCTTTTAGTGTGTGTTTGTACGTATAGGAGCACCTCATGCGAGTGTAAATTGGTAGCAGCGCTGAAAATAGCGACCCGAAAAAGTTGGATTTCTTGTGATGTTAAAGCTCATTAGAAAGCTTGGAAGCGATAACCCCGCCTTGCGTAGGTCGCCAACTAAAGCGTGACTCTTTCCAGCGGCCTCAACTTTAAAAGGGGTTTTTGAATTGGAGTTGTTTTTTTTCCTGCGGGGTGGGGTGGGGGGGGAACTTAAAAACTATTTAGCCGTAGGTTGTATGGGCCCCGGTTTACCATTTTTAATTATCCCTTTTTTTAGGCCCCCAAAGGTTTTTTTTAGTGGAAAAGCCCAAAAAAAACCTGTTTTTTAAAAAAAATGTTAGGAAAAATTCCCAAAACAAAAAAATATATGGGGGATTACCCGCGTGTTTGAAAAATATTTTTTAAAAATTTACACCCTGAAATTTTTAAAAAATGATTTTAGTTTTGGTGTGTGAAAAAAAAATTTCCCCATATTTAGTGAAAACTTCAATTCCCCCAGGGCGAATAAAAGTGCATTTTCTTATATAAATTTCCTACTTATTTTAAAGGGATATTAGTGAAATTGTTTAATTTTACGTATGTGGTTTTACTAATATTTTTTTAAAATTTTAATTTTCGATTTATTTAATTAAAATAATTAAAAGAATTGTAAATAAAGTAATTTTGAGTCACGAGTGCTTCCGTTTATATGACGTTTGGGGTCTAATGGGGATGAGAAAAAACTCTCATACATTTTACCTATTTATAATCTTCAGTAGCTTTACACTATCACCCACGATCGATATTTTCTTTTTTTGTCACTATCTACACTATGAAAAATTTTCCCCCTAATTGATATTTTACACTATCGATTTTTTTCTATCGTACAATATGTATTTATTGATAATTTTTTTTATCGTAAAATCTTTTTTACTATCGATAGTCTTCATAGGCAAAATATTTATATTATTGATAATCTTCATATGTACAATGGTTAATATTTAAAATTTTCCCTAGCCTTCGATTTTGGAGGTTGTTTTACCATAAAAAAAAACCATTCACGTGTTTCAAAAAGTGTTTAGTTTTTAGAAATTTCCAAACCACTTCAGGAGTCTGAAAAATTTTATATTTTAAATGTTTTTTTGCTTCCACAAATTGGGGGATTTGCCCACCAAAAACCCCCCCTAAAAAAATTTGGGGTTCTGGCTACGCCTTGAGGGCTTTTTAAATTTAAAAGAAATTAAAAAAAAAAATATTTGTAAAAATATTGCTTTAACTACAAAATTTTTTCTAAATTTTTTTTCGGTCATTTATGTTTGTTGGGAAAATTTGCATTTAAAAAGATCGAAATGTCTGTTTCATTTAATCGATTTAATTTTGAATTTATCCTAAATTGTTTTTTCTGTTTTAACAAACTCGTCACTTTTTTTATTGTGACTATCGATATTTTCCCCAAAACCTGGAGTAACGTAGCCCGTCGAGCCTTACGCCAATACGTCACAACGCTAACAATGCCAAATATTGAAAAAGGTACTTCTATTTTTTAAACGCAGTTCGTGACTTTTGTACTAAAACCCCGCTTTCTGTTTTTTACATAAATAAGCCTTTTAAAAAAAAAAAGTAAAACCTTGTACGGTACTTTTTTTTTAGTTCAACCATTGTAAATTCGATCAATTAAATTAGTTTTTGATAAAAATTTTTATGCATCGGGCAGCCACGGGCCCCCTTTTTCCCCGGGCCTTAGGGCTTTTCCCCGGGGTTTTTCAGTAGCCAGTCCACCATTTTCTAGAATAAAATTTTTTGTTTTAAAGTTTACTAAAACGTTTTTTCCTTGAAGCTAGTTAAAAAATCTATAGGGGTTTTTTAAAAAGATATAAAAGGGTCGGTTCTTTGCATCCCAATACCTTGAATAGGGGGTATTCGAAAATTTAAAAAAATATTAAAATTACAATTTTGAATCGAAATTTTTTATATTTTCTAAAAAAAATTTTTTATAGTTTTATTCCATTTCACTTTGGAAAAAAAAAAAATTAAAAAAGTAGGTCCGACCCCTCAATGGAATATAGAAATGGTTTTTTTTAGGGAGTAAGGGAAATTAGTATTTTCACTTTCACTTTAAAAATAAGTATATGCACCAGGGAATTCAAATTTTGGGCAGTAAATTTTAAAATTCAAAAACAATTTTTCCAATAAAATTATCAGAGTTAAAAAAAGAAAATAATTTCACACGGGGGAAAAATTCATTTTATTCTGGGTCAGTAAAATTTTTTTACATCTCGCCCGCTTCAAGGCAGAAAACTCGTATTACAAAAAAAAATATTTTTTTCCGGTTCTTTTTGGGTTTTGAAACTCTATTATTTCTTACACGACGAAAAAAAAATTAGGGTGCTCGAAAACAAGGTGCTTAGGGAAGATATTTTTGGTTTCCCAAAAAAAAGATGAGGTACTGGGGGGGGAGGGGGTTTTACTAATGATGGGTTACCTACCCTCTACTATAAAATACATTGTTATTAGTTAAAGTTTGTAGATTACGTCAGGTGCATCAGCACGGTTAGGAGACTCTAGACCTTGTTAAGAGTACTGGGTGGTAAAAAAACCCAATGATAGGGGGCATTTTAAAAAGACCTAGAAAACGATGGGGGGTATGTTTAAAAAATGGACATGAAACGGGTTTGGGTTGGTGAGGGGGATGGTTTGAACTAGTCGTATAGGATGGTGGCGTATTAGTACTTGAGTGGCAATTAATTTCGGAGTTCCTAACGCCAATGCAGTAAAAAAACTAAAGTTATAAAAAAATTCCCCCACCTATATGTAAAAAAAAAAAATTGTGCAACGCGCTTTACTTTCGTCTTTGGTTATCATCAGTCAATATAAAATTTTGTTTTAAAGGATGCGCAATTTATATAGCCCGGATATCTCAGTCGTTAGAAATTAGGCTTTTAAAAATTAAAGGGTTCCCGGGTTAAAGTCCCCGTTTGGGTGATTTTTAAAATTTTTAGGCCCTAGGAATTTTTTATTTAAAAAAGTTAAAAAAAATAAGAATAAATAAGTATTTGTGTCCCCCTAAAAAGGGACAAGTTGGGTTTAAAAAAAAAAAGCCTGATGTGTTTTTCCAGTTGTGTGTGAAAATTTCCCCTGCAAAAAAATAAAACGCCACTTATTAGTTTCCCGAGGAACCTGTTTTTCCAGATGACACCCCTATTAGTCTTAGGGCTGTTCTGTATTTTTTATATTGAAGTAGTGATGACACCCCTATTGTTCTGTAGGTCCCCCTGCGGGGGGCGGGGTTTAGAAAAGTCCCCCAGTAAAAACCCCCCCTTGTCGTAAAAGGGGGGAAATTAAAGGGGAGGCTTTGTGTAGGAACGTTTGTGCAGGATGAAAAATTACTAGGGCTTTTTTTTCACCTCCTTTTTTTTTCATTTTATTACTTCTCATACCCTTTTCCCCCTTCCCTTTTTTATTTCCTTTTTTTCCCGTATCTTACTTTCCTTTTTTTTTTTTCCCTTCCCTGCCCTTCAACCCGCATTGGAGCTTTTGGATTCTCCGTTGGAAGCCCTTTTTCAGTAACTGGCCTCCTGGACAATTACTGGATACCCCTTGCAATTAGCTGCTTCATGAAAGTCGTGGGTAATATCTTTGTGAAGGGGCCCAAGGTATGACAATAAAACCCTGTTTCCTTCTTTGAGGAAAAGACGATTGCGTTCATGAGGTCGGATGTAAAAAAAAGGCACTTTTTGCACCCACTTTTCTAGGTTACCTTTTCCTGGTTCTGCCCCATGCGAAAGGTTGTCAGTTGGGGGTGTGTGGGGGTCCCCGTCGGTAGCGTTAACAGGGCCTCATGTGGTTGTACTAACTTGGATCACTTTGGGTCACGATCCGGGGTTTTCTGGGATTGCCCCCAACATAAGATGGCCGATCCTTTTTTTGCAGTTGACCTCAATGGGACCGTTTTGCCAAAAAAAAACCCCTGGTAATTCTTTTACCCAGCCCCTAAAAAGGCTGTATTATTGAAAGAGGTGGAAAAAGGGGGAAAGGCCATCGAGCCCTAATTATGAATATCACTGTGCTAGGTAAATGTGGATGGAAGGAAAGAAACCAGAGTGAATATCACTGTGCTAGGTAAATGTGGATGGAAGGAAGGAAACCAGAGTGAATATCACTGTGCTAGTAAATGTGGATGGAAGGAAGGAAACCAGAGTGCAATCCTGTGCTAGGTAATTGTGAATGGAAGAAGGAAACCAGAGTGAATATCACTGTGCTAGGTAAATGTGGATGGAAGGAAGGAAACCAGAGTGAAATCCCTGTGCTAGGTAAATGTGGAATGGAAGGAAGAACCAGAGTGCAAGATCCCTGTGCTAGGTAAATTGGAGGAAGGAGAACCAGAGTGAAATCCCTGTGCTAGGTAAATGTGGATGGAAGGAAGGAAACCAGAGTGCAGATCCCTGTGCTAGGTAAATTGATGGAAGGAAAGAAACCAGAGTGAATATCACTGTGCTAGGTAAATGTGGATGGAAGGAAGGAAACCAGAGTGAATATCACTGTGCTAGGTAAATGTGATGGAAGGAAGAAACCAGAGTGAATATCCTGTGCTAGGTAAATGTGGATGGAAGGAAGAAACCAGAGTGAATATCACTGTGCTAGGTAATGTGATGGAAGGAAGGAAACCAGAGTGAGATCCTGTGCTAGGTAAATGTGAATGGAAGAAGGAAACCAAGTGAATATCCTGTGCTAGGTAAATGTGATGGAAGGAAGAAACCAGAGTGAAATCCCTGTGCTAGGTAAATGTGAATGGAAGGAAGGAAACCAGAGTGCAGATCCCTGTGCTAGGTAAATGTGATGAAGGAAGAAACCAGAGTGAATATCACTGTGCTAGGTAAATGTGGATGGAAGGAAGAAACCAGAGTGAATATCCTGTGCTAGGTAAATGTGATGGAAGGAAAGAAACCAGAGTGAATATCACTGTGCTAGGTAAATGTGGATGGAAGGAAGGAAACCAGAGTGAATATCACTGTGCTAGGTAAATGTGGATGGAAGGAAGAAACCAGAGTGAATATCACTGTGCTAGGTAAATGTGGATGGAAGGAAGGAAACCAGAGTGAATATCACTGTGCTAGGTAAATGTGAATGGAAGGAAGGAAACCAGAGTGAATCACTGTGTAGGTAAATGTGGATGGAAGTAGGAAACCAGAGTGAATATCCTGTGCTAGGTAAATGTGATGGAAGGAAGAAACCAGAGTGAATCACTGTGCTAGGTAAATGTGGATGGAAGGAGAAACCAGAGTGCAATCCCTGTGTAGGTAAATGTGGATGGAAGGAAGAAACCAGAGTGAAATCCTGTGCTAGGTAAATGTGGATGAAGGAGGAAACCAGAGTGCAGATCCCTGTGCTAGGTAAATGTGGATGAAGGAAGAACCAGAGTGAATATCACTGTGCTAGGTAAATGTGGATGGAAGGTAGGAAACCAGAGTGCAGATCCTGTGCTAGGTAAATGTGGATGGAAGAAGAAACCAGAGTGAAATCACTGTGCTAGGTAAATGTGATGGAAGGAAGAAACCAGAGTGAATATCCTGTGCTAGTAAATGTGGATGGAAGGAAGGAAACCAGAGTGAATCCTGTGCTAGGTAAATGTGGGAAGGAAGGAAACCAGAGTGAATACCCTGTGCTAGGTAAATGTGATGGAAGGAAGAAACCAAGTGAATCCCTGTGCTAGGTAAATTGGGAAGGAGGAAACCAGAGTGCAGATCCCTGTGCTAGGTAAATGTGATGGAAGGAAGAAACCAGAGTGAATATCACTGTGCAGGTAAATGTGGATGGAAGAAGAAACCAGAGTGCAGATCCCTGTGCTAGGTAAATGTGGATGGAAGGAAGAAACCAGAGTGAATCCTGTGCTAGGTAAATGTGGATGGAAGGAAGAAACCAGAGTGAATATCACTGTGCTAGGTAAATGTGGATGGAAGGAAGGAAACCAGAGTGAATATCACTGTGCTAGGTAAATGTGGATGGAAGGAAGAAACCAGAGTGAATATCACTGTGCTAGGTAAATGTGGATGGAAGGAAGAAACCAGAGTGAATATCCCTGTGCTAGGTAAATGTGGATGGAAGGAGGAAACCAGAGTGAATCCCTGTGCTAGGTAAATGTGATGGAAGGAAGGAAACCAGAGTGAATATCACTGTGCTAGGTAAATGTGGATGGAAGTAGGAAACCAGAGTGCAGATCCCTGTGCTAGGTAAATGTGGATGGAAGGAAGGAAACCAGAGTGCAGATCCCTGTGCTAGGTAAATGTGGATGGAAGGAAGGAAACCAGAGTGAATATCACTGTGCTAGGTAAATGTGGATGGAAGGAAGGAAACCAGAGTGAATATCCTGTGCTAGGTAAATGTGGATGGAAGGAAGGAAACCAGAGTGAATATCACTGTGCTAGGTAAATGTGGATGGAAGGAAGGAAACCAGAGTGAATATCACTGTGCTAGGTAAATGTGAATGGAAGGAAAGAACCAGAGTGAATATCCCTGTGCTAGGTAAATGTGGATGGAAGGAAGGAAACCAGAGTGAATATCACTGTGCTAGGTAAATGTGGATGGAAGGAAGAAACCAGAGTGAATATCACTGTGCTAGTAAATGTGAATGGAAGGAAGAAACCAGAGTGAATATCACTGTGCTAGGTAAATGTGAATGGAAGGAAGGAAACCAGAGTGAATATCACTGTGCTAGGTAAATGTGAATGGAAGGAAAGAAACCAGAGTGAATATCACTGTGCTAGGTAAATGTGAATGGAAGGAAGGAAACCAGAGTGAATATCACTGTGCTAGGTAAATGTGGATGGAAGGAAGGAAACCAGAGTTGAATATCACTGTGCTAGGTAAATGTGAATGGAAGGAATGAAACCAGAGTGAATTCCCTGCTAGGTAAATGTGAATGGAAGGAAGAAACCAGAGTGAATATCCCTGTGCTAGGTAAATGTGGATGGAAGGAAGGAAACCAGAGTGAATATCACTGTGCTAGGTAAATGTGGATGGAAGGAAGGAAACCAGAGTGAATATCACTGTGCTAGGTAAATGTGAATGGAAGGAAGAAACCAGAGTGAATATCACTGTGCTAGGTAAATGTGGATGGAAGGAAGAAACCAGAGTGAATATCACTGTGCTAGGTAAATGTGAATGGAAGGAAGGAAACCAGAGTGAATATCACTGTGCTAGGTAAATGTGATGGAAGGAAGGAAACCAGAGTGAATATCACTGTGCTAGGTAAATGTGGATGGAAGGAAGGAAACCAGAGTGAATATCACTGTGCTAGGTAAATGTGAATGGAAGGAAGGAAACCAGAGTGCAGATCCCTGTGCTAGTAAACTTGGAAGGAAGGAAAACCAGAGTGAATATCACTGTGCTAGGTAAATGTGGATGGAAGGAAGGAAACCAGAGTGAATATCACTGTGCTAGGTAAATGTGAATGGAAGGAAAGAAACCAGAGTGAATATCACTGTGCTAGGTAAATGTGGATGGAAGGAAAGAAACCAGGGTGAATATCACTGTGCTAGGTAAATGTGGATGGAAGGAAGGAAACCAGAGTGAATATCACTGTGCTAGGTAAATGTGGATGGAAGGAAGGAAACCAGAGTGAATATCACTGTGCTAGGTAAATGTGGATGGAAGGAAGGAAACCAGAGTGAATATCCCTGTGCTAGGTAAATGTGAATGGAAGGAAGGAAACCAGAGTGCTGATCCCTGTGCTAGGTAAATGTGAATGGAAGAAGGAAACCAGAGTGTATATCACTGTGCTAGGTAAATGTGGATGGAAGGAAGGAAACCAGAGTGAATATCCCTGTGCTAGGTAAATGTGGATGGAAGGAAGGAAACCAGAGTGAATATCACTGTGCTAGGTAAATGTGAATGGAAGGAAACCAGAGTGCAGATCCCTGTGCTAGCTAAACTTGGAAGGAAGGAAACCAGAGTGCAGATCCCTGTGCTAGGTAAATGTGAATGGAAGGAAGGAAACCAAGTGAATATCACTCTGCTAGGTAAATGTGGATGGAAGGAAGGAAACCAGAGTGAATATCCCTGTGCTAGGTAAATGTGGATGGAAGGAAGGAAACCAGAGTGAATATCACTGTGCTAGGTAAATGTGAATGGAAGGAAGGAAACCAGAGTGCAGATCCCTGTGCTAGCTAAACTTGGAAGGAAGGAAACCAGAGTTCAGATCCCTGTGCTAGGTAAATGTGAATGGAAGGAAGGATACCAGAGTGAATATCCCTGTGCTAGGTAATTGTGAATGGAAGGAAGGAAACCAGAGTGAATATCACTGTGCTAGGTAAATGTGGATGGAAGGAAGGATACCAGAGTGAATATCCCTGTGCTAGGTAAATGTGAATGGAAGGAAGGAAACCAGAGTGAATATCACTGTGCTAGGTAAATGTGAATGGAAGGAAGGAAACCAGAGTGAATATCACTGTGCTAGGTAAATGTGAATGGAAGGAAGGAAACCAGAGTGAATATCACTGTGCTAAGGTAAATGTGAATGGAAGGAAGGAAACCAGAGTGAATATCCCTGTGCTAGGTAAATGTGAATGGAAGGAAGGATACCAGAGTGAATATCCCTGTGCTAGGTAAATGTGAATGGAAGGAAGGAAACCAGAGTGAATATCACTGTGCTAGGTAAATGTGAATGGAAGGAAGGAAACCAGAGTGAATATCACTGTGCTAGGTAAATGTGAATGGAAGGAAGGAAACCAGAGTGAATATCACTGTGCTAGGTAAATGTGGATGGAAGGAAGGAAACCAGAGTGAATATCACTGTGCTAGGTAAATGTGGATTGAAGGAAGGAAACCAGAGTCAATATCACTGTGCTAGTAAATGTGGATGGAAGGAAGGAAACCAGAGTGAATATCCCTGTGCTAGGTAAATGTGAATGGAAGGAAGGAAACCAGAGTGAATATCACTGTGCTAGGTAAATGTGGATGGAAGGAAGGAAACCAGAGTGCAGATCCCTGTGCTAGGTAAATGTGGATTGAAGGAAGGAAACCAGAGTGAATATCACTGTGCTAGGTAAATGTGGATTGAAGGAAGGAAACCAGAGTCAATATCACTGTGCTAGGTAAATGTGAATGTAAGGAAGGAAACCAGAGTGAATATCACTGTGCTAGGTAAATCTGGATGGAAGGAAGGAAACCAGAGTGAATATCACTGTGCTAGGTAAATGTGGATGGAAGGAAGGAAACCAGAGTGAATATCACTGTGCTAGGTAAATCTGGATGGAAGGAAGGAAACCAGAGTGAATATCACTGTGCTAGGTAAATGTGGATGGAAGGAAGGAAACCAGAGTCAATATCACTGTGCTAGGTAAATGTGGATGGAAGGAAGGAAACCAGAGTGAATATCACTGTGCTAGGTAAATGTGGATGGAAGGAAACGTGGTGAAGATTCATGGTTGTGAAGTTTTTATGACAAAACCCTTTATTTGGCTATGTTGCACCCTCTCTGAGTCCTGTACCCCCCGACCATAAAAAGGGATAAAAGGGAGAGGATGAACTTAACATACATAAAACGGAAATTATAAAAAATATAAATTAATACTTAGAATTGGAGTTTGTAATAAATATATTGTCCAGCATTTTTTCTATTCTGTCTTCTTAGCCTACAAGAACTACAACAGAGAAAATTACTATTGTAGGGATCCTGATTGAGTTGAATTTATTGGAGCGGGTAGTATGCTTTGTTGTCGAGTTGTAACATTATACCACGTAATGTTACAAATCTCTAATCACGTCAGTATGGGGCGGGTCCAGTTGTAACATTATACCATGTAATGTTACAGCCAAAATAAATAAAATGTTGTTTCAGTAGTGTAATATAGTTTGACCTGAAACTTTTAAATGAGGATAAACATTCACCCACCTCGGTGGAGTAGTTAGCTAATGCGTTGGTTTCGTGTTGAGCTAAACTGTCTAGGATGGGAAGATCGAGGTTCGAATCATGCTCGGGTGAACTGAGGGGTAGGGGGGGGTAGGAGTCGGTTGCTAAATGGTTTTCTACTCTACTTACACGCAAGTGTGGGTTCACTTCCTCTATATTCAACCTTTCCCATTCCTAACCCATTAACGTAAATAGTACTTAAGCGTATAACCCGAACGGATAGTAATACGTGGTTCTAAGCATTATTATAGTATTAGATAAACATTCCTGGTAGATTCCACAATGCTCATGACAGATATTCAACAACTTTTGATATCAACATGTGTAGTAAATTAAACTAAATGTATTTATAAGAGCAATATTTTATTTATTATGGTTAAAAATATTAACCTTAACTTGTTCCCTACCATCCCAACTAGCCTTCCATTTGTGAATAGGTTCACTTGAAAACTCTGAAAAAACTTTCGAATAATGAAAATGTTGTTTGGAGGGCATTTACCAAACTGCTTGTAGTTCTATTCAAATGGATATAATATAATGCTCGTGACTGTACACAGCGCTATTCACAGCCAGTGGGAGAAGAATGAAGTATTAAAATATTCAGTAAGATGGCGGTGAGTTGTTGGGAGAGGGTTCAGAGCAAGGGGATCGTTATATTACTGTTTAATTTCACTTCTTGAAAAAGTACTCGCACGTCGCACTATTTATCTTCACTTCGGTCTATATTCACTTGTGCTTAATTATAAGGTTGTTACTGTCAATATTAATATTTCTTAGAATGAAGAAGGCAAGAGAAGAGGTTGAAATATGAGAGATTATTTCGTTTGGCGATATCTTTTTACGTTTTCTTGATACCTCAAAGAGAGAAGTATTGTAATCTTTAAAATAAAATCTAACTCGAGATTTTGATAAATGTCGAAGATTTTCATAAGGTTCCTCATAGGGTTTCTTGGAATTAGATATCCAACCCTAAATTTAAGGATAGTTGCAGGTCAAAAAGAGAGAAAAATTGAATGGTTTCAAAATTCTCTTTAGCGATTTTATACCTACACACTAGCTGTTTTATCATAAAAGATAGCAGTTTTCATCATTTATCCGCAACTGGGTGACCTGCTGGTCTAGGGGTAAGGGGTCAAACTTCTGTGCTGGCGGCCGGGGTTCAATCCCCGGTCCCGGCACAGATATATCTGATTACCAAACCCTTCCTTCGCCTTTAACAATACGAGTATTAATCACAACTTGTGAATGTGAGGAATGCCAGGCCCCCACCGTGGTTCGGATTCCACGTTAAACTGTAGGTCCTCCATTTCATCTCACAATCACCCTACCATTACACATTTGACAAACTTACAGGTTCTAGCCTGTAATCTACGGAATGGTTTCAAAAAGTTTAATTTTTTAATTTTCAACCCCCGAAAAAATTCAAAATGGCGGAGCAACTTTAAAGTCGGTGCGAACCTTTCTTTGGAAGTCTATTGTGGCTAAACGGTAAGCCCTATCAAAAAACTGCTCTGGAATTAAATTAGTTTATATCCACTTGCTAAGAAAACTCACTGGAGGCTTGGGGGCGGAGCCCCCAAAGGATGAAAGCGGTTATATTTCATAAGACCAATAGTTTTTGAGCTATAAGCAAATATATTTACTTTTTAATTCAGGTCTTTGAAAATAAATTTAATTCTTATGCTCTTTGGTGGACAAAGATGTTTTTCTTTTCTCACTTTTTCTGTAACAGAGTTCCTAGCTCCTAATGCCATAGAGTAAGTAACAGTGTATATTATTTCATTTCACAAATCTTAAAGAGTTTTTTTTAGTAAATGTCAATTTCATTATAAAAGAGGGAAAGAGGTCTTTGCGATGCACCGTACGATTTATACTTAAAATAATAAACTAAGAGAACAACAAAGTAAGATACTTGCACCCGTCTGAGCTAGCCGTATATTTACACTAACGGGGTAGTAGGCCCGTGGAAAGAATAATTTAGAGGAAATATAGCTGCATTTGCGATTAAGGAAGTAGGGAAACCATTTAAGAAAACCCATCCTAAATGTCATTGACTAGTATTTGAACCCCGACCTCCCTATCACTGGTCCTCCAGTATATTGCTAGAGTGATGCCTTAAACCTGTGTTCCGCAAATGGTGTGCCGCGCCGACAAATTAGGGGTGCCGTGCGGCCACATTTAGAGCGCCACACACCGTTGTTCAATAAGAACACAATGAAGCTGGTACAAGCGGCAGCCGTGCGTACGTCTCTTTCTTGCTCGTACTTATATTTAATACCTCTGACGAAATCAATAGTTTTCACGCAAAGTTAAGAGTTATGATTTACTAAAATTGCTAATGGTTTGAACGAAAGGTTTCCAAATGTTAACCAAGCGGGCACAGAGAAATTACTTCAAACTTTAATTTTGGAACATTTTAAGTTGCTTCAGGATAAAGTTAATCTATACTTTCCTGGTTCTGATTTACCTTACAACCGTCGGATTAGGAGTGTAATTAATTTTCTGCTGCCGCGGTGCGCCCCCAAAACAAAACAATGCAAATAATTTAATTTTGTTTAGTGTACCATGAACTTTAACAGTTTGTGGAACACTGCCTTAAATCATGTGAGCACCTATGACAGCAAATACATATTATAATCAAATAAATACTTGAACACGGCATTTAATGCATGTTGACGTCATTAGGACTGGTGAGTTAGTTGGACGTGGTATCTCGTGCGAGTCGGTTGTGTGATGGCACCGAGCGTGTTCGGTAAGAGACGATTAAGGTAGAATGGGTCAGAGGCGTAGAATGGGAAAGTTCATATTTCAAGATTAGATGGATATTATTTAGCAAGTTTAGTTTGATAGGAGTTCTTAATGTCATGAATAATATTACGTTAGATTTAGAAATATAACTTTGTAGCATAAATAATATGCTAAATAATAAACAAATCTATACCTTTCAAAATAGATTTATAATTATTCTAATGAGCCCTAGTCAAATAAAGTAAAACTTACTTAACAATTTTTTTCCTGCGTGATGAGTTTTTGACATCAAAAGTCTATATATGAAAGTATATTGAAGCTCTATATTATTATTATTATTATTATTATTAGCACCTAGTCTTACTACCCATTCAGGCTATACGCACTCATGCTAATGTGTAATGGTAGGGTGATTTTGAGATAAAATGGAGGACCTACAGTTTAACGTGGAATCCGAACAAAGGTGGAGGCCAGGCATTCCTCACATTCACAAGTTGTGATTAATACACGTAAGCTCTATATTGTCGCAATGTGTTCCAAATCCTTAAAGCGGGTTAAATGTACATTAGAGGTTGAGAAAGATACCAAACAAATAGTTTTTTTAAGTCATAATTCCTTTAGGCGGTAAAAATGGTCGAGGTGGAAATAATCAGTAGCTGATCCAGGAAGGAAATTATTTGGGCGATTCTCTCGATCCCCCCGCCATGGAATATAATCAAAAATATTGAAAAAATACTGTAACGTTGTAAAGAGTTGCTGACTCCGATATGCTTCTAACATCTCCCTTGCCCTATCTCCTACATGACCTAACAGCTTCCTTGCCCTATCTCCTACATGAACTAACAGATTCCTTGCCCTATCTTATACATGACCTAACATCTCCCTTTCCCTTTCTCCTACATGAACTAACAGATTCCTTGCCCTATCTCCTACATGAACTAACAGATTCCTTGCCCTATCTCCTACATGAACTAACAGATTCCTTTCCCTATCTCCTACATGAACTAACAGATTCCTTGCCCTATCTCCTACATGAACTAACAGATTCCTTGCCCTTTCTCCTACATGACCTAACAGCTTCCTTGCCCTACCTCCTACATGAACTAACAGATTCCTTGCACTTTCTCCTACATGACCTAACAGCTTCCTTGCCCTATCTTCTACATGAACTAACAGATTCCTTGCCCTATCTCCTACATGACCTAACAGCTTCCTTGCCCTACCTCCTACATGAACTAACAGATTCCTTGCCCTATCTCCTACATGAACTAACAGATTCCTTGCCCTATCTTATACATGACCTAACATCTCCCTTTCCCTTTCTCCTACATGAACTAACAGCTTCCTTGCCCTATCTCCTACATGAACTAACAGCTTCCTTGCCCTATCCCCTACATGACCTAACATCTCCCTTTCCCTCTATCATACATGATCTAACATCTCCCTTGCCCTATCTCCTACATGAACTAACAGCTTCCTTGCCCTATCTCCTACATGAACTAACAGCTTCCTTGCCCTATCCCCTACATGACCTAACATCTCCCTTTCCCTCTATCATACATGATCTAACATCTCCCTTGCCCTATCTCCTACATGAACTAACAGCTTCCTTGCCCTACCTCCTACATGAATTAACAGCTTCCTTGCCCTATCTCCTACATGAACTAACAGATTCCTTGCCCTATCTTATACATGACCTAACATCTCCCTTTCCCTTTCTCCTACATGAACTAACAGCTTCCTTGCCCTACCTCCTACATGAACTAACAGCTTCCTTGCCCTATCTCCTACATGAACTAACAGATTCCTTGCCCTATCTCCTACATGAACTAACAGCTTCCTTGCCCTATCTCCTACATGAACTAACAGATTCCTTGCCCTATCTCCTACATGAACTAACAGATTCCTTGCCCTATCTCCTACATGAACTAACAGCTTCCTTGCCCTATCTCCTACATGACCTAACATCTCCCTTTCCCTCTATCATACATGACCTAACATCTCCCTTTCCCTATCTCCTACATGAACTAACAGATTCCTTGCCCTATCTCCTACATGAACTAACAGCTTCCTTGCCCTATCTTATACATGACCTAACATCTCCCTTTCCCTTTCTCCTACATGAACTAACAGCTTCCTTGCCCTATCTCCTACATGACCTAACAGCTTCCTTGCCCTTTCTCCTACATGACCTAACAGCTTCCTTGCCCTATCTCCTACATGACCTAACAGCTTCCTTTCCCTATCTCCTACATGAACTAACAGCTTCCTTGCCCTTTCTCCTACATGACCTAACAGCTTCCTTGCCCTATCTCCTACATGACCTAACATCTCCCTTTTCCTATCTCCTACATGAACTAACAGCTTCCTTGCCCTATCTCCTATATGAACTAACATCTCCCTTTCCCTTTCTCCTACATAAACTAACAGCTTCCTTGCCCTATCTCCTACATGAACTAACAGCTTCCTTGCCCTATCTCCTACATGAACTAACAGCTTCCTTGCCCTATCTCCTACATGAACTAACAGCTTCCTTGCCCTATCCCCTACATGACCTAACATCTCCCTAGCCCTATCTCATACATGACTTAACATAACATTTTTCAGTAAATAGTTATTCAAACTTATTAAATAAAAAGTTTTTATATTAATACTGAAACATTTTAGGCACATATATTTGTTTATTACGTTTATTGTGAAGGTGACTTTATTTTTATTTAAAGTTTTTTCTATTAAAATGACAAATTTGATAATCAAAATAATTGTGTTTTTTCTTTCTACAAGTCCTCTTTTTGACTATAATTAACTAAAATTATTAAATTTTATTTAAAGGAGCCTTATGCAAACCAATCCCCCTACTCACCCTCACTCCTCCGTCTTCGTCTCCTGACAACATCCCCTGGATTCCGCCCTAGGAAATATTATGAAATACATTGTCATGAATAGATGGTGAGCTAAAAAGTAAAATTAAATCAAGTATTTAAAGGAATTATTAGAGCCCACAAGACATAAAAGGAATTAGAAAAAGTCAATTTGCCACATTGGTAATTTCTTTATGTTTAGGGGAGCGTTGACACAGTACGCTCATTAGCTCCACTAAAAATTTAAATTTACCTTCACATCTTCATTGGAGAAAATAAACGAGACGTCTAACTGCTGTGAGCAGCAGATGATATACACAAGATACGTACATTAGCTTCTATATCAGGTGGCATCTGAAAAATTTGTCTGGTGTATAAAATGAAGTAAACAAATAACCACTTCTTCGATATCGCACAGTAAATACCGAGAATCACCATTAAAATTGGAAGCCACGTGAATAAGGGCGTGTGTGTGTGTGTGTGTGTGTGTGTGTGTGTGTGTGTATATATATATATATATATATATATATATATATATTGCACGTCTGGGCTACACCACTCGTAGCCCAGTTTGTGGAAATATTAGCCAGTACTGATGTATCTTTGCCCAGGGAAGCCCGAATGTACTAACTGTACATTCTTTCAAAGGAGGCTCTTCCCATGTTCTGGTGAGATTAAATGATGGTGATAGTGAGTATGAGGGTGTGGAACCAGTGGAAACTCTCAACCTAACTAAGCCTAAACAACCAAACCTTGGTGACCATTGGGGTGATTCTACTTTCGGGAAAAATAATCAATGTACCCGCCGGGAATTGAACCCGGGACTCCTAGGCTCTTAGCCAGGTGCACTGGCCAATACACCACGGGTTCGGCTAGGCTAGAAACACACGAACACTAAGCTGCGCATGGACTGTGAGAAGACACACGAGCACTAAGCTGCGCACGACCTGTGAGAGGACACACGAGCACTAAGCTGCGCACGGCCTGTGAGAGGACACACGAGCACTAAGCTGCGCACGGCCTGTGAGAGGACACACGAGCGTTGAGCTGTGCGCGTCCTGTGAGAGGACACACGAGCGTTGAGCTGTGCGCGTCCTGTGAGAGGACACACGAGCGTTGAGCTGCGCGCGTCCTGTGAGAGGACACACGAGCGTTGAGCTGTGCGCGTCCTGTGAGAGGACACACGAGCGTTGAGCTGCGCGCGTCCTGTGAGAGGACACACGAGCGTTGAGCTGTGCGCGTCCTGTGAGAGGACACGCTAGCGTTGAGCTGCGCACGGTCTGAGATTAGAGAGACGAGAGTTCTTCAAAACTAGATTGAAACTGCCAACGCACGTTGAGATGGTCGCGTGGTCCAAATCCAACATGGATACCATGGAGGTGGCAGTTTTTTTCGTAAACTGTTCATTTGTTTGTATGAAAAAAGAGATGGCAAGACGTTGGTGGGTTCACCCCGTTAACAGTGAGAGGTTACTGCGTAGTAGATTTTAAATGCCGTTTCCAAAACTAAAAAAGGACATTGAAAAAAAAGTATATCAACTATTTTAAAAGGAGCGAGTGAGTTACTTTAATGAGCTGCTACAATGATCATATTAAATTGTTTGAACTCAACAATTATTAAATGCATGGTATGTGTCTGTAAGGTGGGGATAAATTTTAGTTTAGTCAAAACAGTGTTAATTTTTTCCATGGTACAAACCTTAGCATTGATTGAGATAGCACATTGACTTGTACAAATTGTTTTACAATCAGTTTTTTATTTATAAATAGCTGTTTCAAAATGGCAGCCATTTTGTATAAAATTTTACTGCTCATCCCTTATCCTACAGGTATCATTGCACTCGTGGTTAAGAGCGCAACATTTGATATTCTTATGGCACAAATTCACCATTAAATATTGTTATAGATTTTAGAATCAGTGCTGCTATAAGTTCTGCTAGCTGCACCCATTGTTTTTAGGTGTTAGGTGAAGCACAACTTATAAGAGCACCAAATATTGGTATAAATTGTATAATTTGTGCCGTTATGAGAGCTGCGAACTTTACAGACCTGCGCGTCAAGAACCCAAGTCCGTACCTCCACGCTGCAGGTTAACGCATTGTCATTCTCAACGCTAGTGTGTCCGACCTCAGGAGGGAGATATAGAGCCTCCATTGCCTACTGGTCAACTAACTACTGGTTCATTACCTACTGGTCAACTACCTACTGGTTCATTACCTACTGGTCAACTACCTACTGGTTCATTACCTACTGGTCAACTACCTACTGGTCTATTACCTACTGGTCAACTACCTACTGGTCAACTACCTACTGGTCCATTACCTACTGGTCAACTACCTACTGGTCCATTACCTACTGGTCAACTACCTACTGGTCCATTACCTACTGGTCAACTACCTACTGGTTCATTACCTACTGGTCAACTACCTACTGGTCCATTACCTACTGGTCAACTACCTACTGGTCCATTACCTACTGGTCAACTACCTACTGGTCCATTACCTACTGGTCAACTACCTACTGGTCCATTACCTACTGGTCAACTACCTACTGGTCCATTACCTACTGGTCAACTACCTACTGGTTCATTACCTACTGGTCAACTACCTACTGGTTCATTACCTACTGGTCAACTACCTACTGGTCCATTACCTACTGGTCAACTACCTACTGGTCCATTACCTACTGGTCAACTACCTACTGGTCCATTACCTACTGGTCAACTACCTACTGGTTCATTACCTAAGTCCAGCGTGGTCTGGAATTCAGCATAAGGTGAGCCTGCTAGTTAAAGGAGCAATGTTAGTAATCTGTCCTAGATAATTCCAAGAGTGCAAGGTTCAACAAAACATCAGATCATCAAGGATTCCTTGCGGATGAAAACAGAACAGCACCCATGACTAGGCACAGGGGCTTATGGGACTGAAGCTCTCTCCCTCCGCCACCTGCCGAAATCTAAACAAAAATATATTACAGTGGACCCATGCTTGTGTAACGTGTTAGATACATTATAACATACTCAATGAAGCCCTATAATAGGTTTACAACTATTACTACCAGCTATAATAAGTTCTAATAATGTGTGGCAGATATAGACACACTGCGACATCACACGCGGGAGACGTCCAATTCTCAACAAAAATGCCCCAGTGAAAGAGACAACTTAGCTTCAAAGACCAACACACAAAACATCTAACACATGGGCCAAACGACACGGGAATACCTCGAATGAAGCCTCTCTCATTTACAACAGCCGTCGACCAGCACTAGTGGTTGGGTGGCGTCATCATAGAAGATGACCACCCCTCCTCGTGCTTGAAGATAACTTTGCCAAATGTTATTAGTCCCACTGGTATATGCCAAATGTTGGCTAACGCGCTAGTCGTGTTGAGCTCGACTGCTGAGGACGGGGAGATCGAGGTTCGAATCTCGGTCGGGTGAACTGGGGGTGGTTTTTCCTAAATGGTTTTCCACTCTCCCTCAACGCAAATGCGGGTTCACTTCCTCTAATTCAACCTTCCCAATTCCTAACCCATTAGCGTAATTAATACTTAAAGCGTATAATCCGAACGGGTAGTAAGACGCGGTGCTAATTATTATTATTATATGCCAAATGTTATTAGTCCCACTGGTATATAAAGGCCTGTCCTTGGTTCACGTATATCTATTGTAACCACTCGTCGGAGGAACTGCTGGAATATATTCACGAACGTCTGCTAAGACTACGTACTGAAGACCGCGATGGCTGAGGCGTCTGTGTCACCTCATTGCCGCAGAGCAAGCTACGGTGAATACTATAAGTATTCAGAGATATGTAATCTTTATTGAGCTTTGAGCTCTATTGTTAAATGTCCATATGACTTAGTTTTTGTATGTCAGTACTACTGATTTGTTTCTCTATGCCCATAGGGTATAGTTTATAGCTTTATGCACTATCTTTCTATGTATATTAGGCTTAGTCCAAATATTAGGGTCAATATTAGACTCCTTAGACTATATGACCATGCTGCGGTTAGTTTAAAGAATATAATTAGATAATGGAGGATGCTGGGCTATCTATTGCTTTGTTTCATGACCTAATTGGGTCTGTAACTGACACTCATCTCTGAAGTGTCCAACAGTGTACTGGTATGCGGTGCACAACCTGGGGAAGTACTACGTGTACATAATAGTGGCCCGGGAGCTTTTGTCGGTTGTGCATGGCCCCCTTGTGGCACCTTTAGCGTTAGTCGACAATGATCACTAGTTTGTTTAGTATTATTGACCCCTTTTAAGGGTAACAGAATAAATATACTATTGATTGCTCAGGCAGTACTAATTAGGAACTGACCGGTCATTGTATCTGTAGTGTCTAGATTCCTGGTAGTTCGCCATTTACTGGGTGTAAAACAATAGTTTTTCTCATAGGAGCTTATAACATTTTACTGTCTAACTCTCTATGGAGTTAACTCAAACTGGCTAGCTCATGTTAATTACCGCCCTTGTAGCTCCTTAAACTAGGACTAAATTTATGTGGCTTAGTTCTTTATATTTGAAATTATGGGTTGAATTTGGAAGCCTTGCAGTCAGCTGACTGGAGTAGAATTATCTATAGTAATTTTGTAATTAGATTTGATTACTGCCACTTAATTATATTGCCTTAGTGTTTCTCCCTTTCATCCTATTTGATGACTCAGTAATTGTCCTGCTTAAACGAGTTACAAGTTTTCTTATTTACGCCTGTGACCTCTATGTGTGGGTTATAGGGTGTACCTGGGTGCTGCACACCTGATGCTCCCTTGCTGAGCTGTTTATATTATAGTAACCGTTAATATTATCATGTTTAAAAAATGGATGGTTTGGATAATTTCTACCTAAAGTTCTATGTACTTCCTTTTGACTTGTTTTAACATTAATAAACTGAGTTGTTAAACTTGTAAATCATTCTTATACTTAGTTCCTTCCAATCAGAATTTATAGTTTATGAGTGTTGTACTTGTATTCACTAAAATATCAATCAATTTTTAGTGAATGCAAGAATGGGTATACTTATATATATTTTTGTAGAAAATTTTGATATATTTTTCTCTCCGTGCAGGTCAGGTTCGTCTGCCCCCCCCCCCCTTCCACCCCCCTCTCCACGCTGTTTAATCTCGAGATGACCGTAGCCGTCGGACAATATTAGAAGAATTGAGACACCCCCCCCTCTCCCCGAAAGATAATTCTGGATACGCGACTGCCCATGACAATATACGAAACATATCGATTATAAAATGGCGTACTATTCTACAGTAAAATACACTTGTCTGACGAGGTGAACAAAACTTAAAATATTAAAATATTCCACCGATGCGGAAATCCTTGAAAGTGGGTTATGATCAGATCAGTCATAATACTTTCACATAGGCGGTGTTGTCGCCTTAGGGTAACTTGGCAAGATCGAAATGGTGTCGAGGCAAGCAAGCTATTAGATGTGTGGAGATGGGAATTTTTAAACACTAATAATAAATAAAAAGTCTACAAATGGAATTACATACTATATAATGTATAATGTATACTAGCTGAATCCCCGTTCTTCGCATGGGGTATTGTGTTATTATTTATTTTTGGATGAAAATAAGAAATTTTGGTTTGAAGCTTAATGGCATGGTTCTTAGTACTACCCGAGAAACCCCGCGAGGAGGTGACCATGTATTGTTTCTCATGGGGAGTTTTATTTTCGGCAGCCCCCCCCCCCCCTCTTGCCTGCTGCCTGGGGTGTTATCAGCTGAGCGCGGCTGGACAGGTCTCCCCCTCTCACTCACACAGACACTACAAACACTACAAACTTCACAACATTCAGCAAAATATAAACTACAGATTTCTACCGTCTCTTGGAGTTGCATATTAAAACGTAATTACATATTTTAATTAATTGTCTGTATTAGTTTTTTCCACCCCTTAGAAGCATCTACGGGGTTAAAAATAATTACTATATTTTTTCGAAGGCATTATTAGAATAAACTTATCGGATTATTACCTTCTAAACGTTTAAAAAGAGTTGATAAAGTAATATTGTTGATTAGCGTAGCTACCCCGATTTCACCCCCTTAATCACAAAACATCGGAATGAAACATATTTATTTTTTATAATTAGATTATAAGGAAAACCTGTGCCAAATTTCAGCCCTCTAGCTTCGTGGGAAGAGTGAGAATTAGTGATGAGTCAGTCAGTCAGTCAGTCAGTGCTTTTGTTTTTATATACGAGTATATAGAGATTTGCTGTATATTATAAAGACATAATTAAGCTTCAAGACTTTACCGTAATGTTAAATTCAGCAATGCACTTACAAATTAATTACCTCTTTGATGAATCCAAGAAAAAAGATCATTCTCAAGAAACCTCACCAAAGGACACAAATATAAAGAATGATGCGATTAACTGAGTCTCCGAGAAATCTCATATTTTCTCGTGGTAAGTATGACAGCATCTAGCTCACGATCCGGTATCTTGTATTATTATTATTATTATTATTATTATTATTATTATTATTATTATTATTATTATTATAGGCTAGAAATATTCCTAAATACAAGAACCAAATATTAAAATGATCAAAAACTAATAGCCTATTGGTCAAATATTGACCATGTAAACAAGCAGTTTCGAGTGTGCTAACAATGAATACTTCTTTATTTAAAAGTATTGTTCAAATACCCCTGTGACTTAAAACTTTATAACAAGATCTAGGGTGTCTTCTTCTCTCTCTATCTTCAAAGCTTAGCTGCGACTCAAGACAGTTTATTACATTTCCCCTTCTTTCTTTTACCCCGAAACCAGCAAGAGAGTGGGCGGTAGCACTCTTTGACGATGAAACAAGACGAATAATTACTTATAAAACTGAGAAAATCTAAAAACCCAGAGAAAAATAATGTTCTGGAATAATCTAGTTCATAATTATAGACAGATTTTTTTACAAATAATCTTCTGATAGGACTTTTTTCCTACTGGAACTTTACCATAGAGTAGAATTCTGTTAGAATAAAAGGCC
>JBCFYV010000088.1:258182-293924 GCA_039000515.1 Timema cristinae | reverse complement strand
CCATTTTATACAAAATGACCAAACACACTGTTGCACAATTACTCTTATATAATAAACCCATATTTTACAAGAATGACCAACCCCCTTTCAGCAAATTTTCCCCCTAAAAACTCCTCATCCCCCACTTAAACATTACAATTTTGGGCCCGTAATACTCTCATCCTCTTAAGAAAAAAAAAAAAATTTTTTTCTGGGGTTTTTTTACCTCTTAAACTCATCCTTGCCCCCCAAAAATGTTTTTACCCCCAACCCCCCCACCCCTTCACCAATACCATCCTTCTTTAAAATCCCTACACCAGGGAAAACCCCCCCCCAAGCTTTTAAAAAGTTTTAATAAAACCCTTTTAAGTAAAACCCCCCAAAATAAGAGACTAAAGGGGTACATTTTAAGAAAAAATTTTAAAACTTTTTACACAAAAGGGGCTTCTTATGCAAATTAAAATCCCTAAAATTCAAAATTAGGAAAAAATTCAGGAAATATTTTTTTAATTCTTCCAAACAATTTTTGGGCACTTTTGATATTTAAATTAATTTTTGTGAGTGCTTTTTGGATTTAAAACCCCCCGGGTTTTATTTTTATCTTTTAAAAGGGTTTTTTTGAATTTTTTCGAAAATTTTATTTTCCTCCTTTTCCTCATTAAAAACTTTTTTAAAAATTTCGTACACCGAAAGGTTTTGAATATTTTAAAACACTCAGTGTATTATTTAAATTTTTTTTCATTTCTTTAAAAAATTAAACTAACAATTTAAAATATAAAATTAAAAGGGAAATTTTTATTTAAAAAACAAAAAAATTATTTCTTTCTTCCCCACCCCCCCCGAAATCCCTAAAAAAAAATCAACTGTATTTTGATAAATTCAAAGAAATCAAAAAGGGGGTTTTCCGATCTTTATCTTCTTTCTCTTAAATTTTTACTAGGGGCCGAACCATTTTTTCCCATAGGTTAAAACTTAAGGGGGCCCCCTACCGGGGAGTTTTGGGAAAGCGGGTTTCATACTTCAAAAAAACCGAGGGTTTGGGATGTTTATTTTTTTACAAACTTACTTAAGCCAAAAAAAATAAAAAATTTTGGGCCCCGTTTTTTTTTTATTATTCTCAACCTTTCCTTTTTTAAATCTATTTTAAAAAAAAAAATTTAAAAAAACAAACTTCTCTTTTCAAGCACTTAAACCTTAAGTAATTTTTACATTCTAGACTTTAAAATATTAACCCCAAAATACAACCTTTTAAAACAAATAAAACCCTTTTTTTTAGGGGCACAACAAAAATTTAAATTTTTCAAAAAACCTTTTTTTTTTTTGATCATCAAAGCTAATGCTTTTTACCATCAATACCACCAAAAACCCCATCTACCTTTTAAGTAAAGAAAACCAAAAGGGGGAAAAGGGAGTTTACTCCCCGCCCTGCCTCTTTTTAGGATTCTTCCTTCGGGTTGGGTTTAATTGAAACAATCACAATGAACCCACATTTTTAATTTTTTTTGTTTATTTAAAAATATTAAAAATAATTTTTTACTTAACTTTTTTCTTAAAAGGGGTTTCAAACTTCCCCTTTTTCCGAAAAGTTGTTATCTTTTCCCTTTTTATAAAAGCCATTTTAATTATATATAAATTTAAAAAAAATAATTTTGTTTATTTTCATAAATTAAAAATACTATAACAAAAAACACAACGGGGGTAGACTAACGCGCTTTTTTTACCACTCTGAACGGGGGAACGATTTGAATCTCGTCGGGGACTGGGGGGGTTATTCCAAATGGTTTTCCACTCCCCTACATCAAAACGGGGGCACTTCCTCTAATTTAACCATACCAATTTTCCCAACCAATTTTTAATTTTTACTAAAACTATAACCCCGAATTTTTTAAACCCTAAAAATTTTTGTATAATAACAAACAAAAACTACCTAAAAAAAACTAAACTTCTTTTTTCCCCCCAAAAAATTAATGGGAAAAAGGGGAAAACGTTTTAATTTAAAGGGTCAAAGTAATACAAACTGATTTATTAGTAAAAAACAGGGGGTAGTTCCCTTTTTTCAAATTTCGTTTTAGTTTCATTTTTCCTTTTTTCTCCAAATTTTAGGGGGACGGGGGCAAATCCCACCCAGGGTTCACTAAACGGGGCCCGGGGGAAAAAATTGGAAACCATAATTTAATTCCCGTTCTTAAATTTAAAACTAAAATTTTTTTTTTTTATAATTTTTTCTTATAATCCAAGGGGCTTCCTTTTTTCTTTTGGGGTATACAAAACAAGGCCATGAAAAGAAATAAAAGAAAAAAATAAAATTTATTTACTATACTAATTACTAAAAATTTATGGGCAATTTTAATTACTTAAAATATTTCAAATATAAAAAAAAACAAAATTTTAAATTTTTTACACCAAGATACAAATTGATTTTAATAAAACTTAATTTTTCTCGATACTAAATTTTAAAACAAAAAATATTTTTACAATGTTTAAAGGCCCTTTTTTAAAAAAGTTTCAATTAAAAAGTTCCAAAAACACTTTAAAATTTTTAAAAAACCCTTACAACAATTTAATTTCCCATTTAAAATGAATTTTTCCTTTTCCTTTTTAAAACAAAACCCCTAATGTTTAAAACCCCAAATATCCAACAAATTTTTGATAAAAAAAAGAATTTTTTCCCAAAAAAAACTGTAAATTCAATAAAAATTTTGGGGGGAAACTTAAAATTTCAACCCAAAAGGGGCCAAATTTATTAAAGCAAAGGGTTATAAAACAAAAGACGACCGTGGGAAAAGAAAATTGGGCCAACAGGAAAGGGGTGCTAATCAATCTTTCCCCCCAATTAAAGCCCCTTAAATACGTTTAAATAAAAACTAATTCGAAACTCAGGGGTTAAAACTAATCATCCTTAAAAATTACAAATTTTTTTAATGAACCTTACATTGAATAACTTCACAATCTCCACCAAAACCCTTTGGGGGTGGGTTTTTTTAAAGTGGGAAATTGGGGGACCATGGGCTAATTAAAGGGGCCCAAATTTTTCTTTCCTTCAATCATCTCCCCATAGTTTTTATCTTTTCCAAACCCCTTTCCCTTTACCCCTGACAAACTGAAACACAACTTTGAAATTTTGGGAAACCAGGGCCCCCACCGTTAAAACTTAAAGGGCCTCCATTTCATTCACAAACATCCTACCTTTTCCTTACTAATCTAAAAGCAACGGGGATAAACCCGCTAATAGTAAAATAATAATAATAACAATAAAAAAATTTAAAATTAAAAATTTATTTTTTTTTATTTTTTAAAACTTTCACACCTAATTGAAAACTTTTTTGTATCAAGTCCTTCCTCCCTTTAATTTTTTTTAAAGCGTTGTTTTAATTTTTTTTTTTTTTTCCCCCAAAAAAAACAAAGACTTTTTTTAAAACCCAAAAATGTTTTTAAAAAAATTTATAAAAATTAAAAAGAAAAAAATTTTTTTTTAAATACTTAAAATAATAAAAAAGGGGAAGGAATATTTATTTTAAATTATTTTAAAAATTGTTAATTTTTTTTTAAATACAAAAAATTATGTTACTTTTAAATTTATTTTTAAAACCCTTACAAAATTAAATCCGTATTTTTTGGGGGTGCTTATTTCCAACAAAAAAATCCTCAATTTACACTTTTTTTGGATTTTTACTACGTAATTTTAAAAACAATTATGCAAAATTTAAAGAATATATATTTTTTTTAACTAAACCAATTTTTTTAAAAACACCACCAATTTTATCTAATTACAAAAAAATTTACTAATTAAAAAATAATTTTTTTAAAAAAAAAATTTAAATTTAAAATTTTTTATTTTTGATTTAAAGACACATTTTAATATAAAAAAAATTTTCCCCCATTTTTTTCTACCTCAGGGCAGAAAGTTCAAATAACCTTTAAAGGGTTTTTATTTTGGGATTTTAATTTATTCAAAAAAAACAATTTCTTTAAAAATGACCTTATTTTTTTTTCAAAAATCTTTTTAAACAATGACTTACATACTAACAATGGTTTTAAAAAATTTCCCCTCGGGCACCCAAAAACCCAATAATTTTAAACAACAAAACTAAAATTCAACTCTCTTTTCCTTCCCGAAGAAAGGGGATTTTTAAATAATTTTCTCGATTTTAACACCTTTGTCAAATTGCAAAAAATTTTTTTTTTAATATTTCCCAATTTTTCTAAAATCAATTGGCCCCCCCACATCCCAATTTTTTTTTACCCTATAATTTTGCTCATTTCCCAACATGAACATTTTTTCTAAAAATTACTTTTTGAAAAAAAAAAAATTTTGTTTATAACTTTAGCTCACCCACCACAACATTTTGAAAAAAACAACGTATGAAAAATTCATTTACCCATTCTTTTTAAAACCCCTTTTGCTCATATGTTCCAAAACAAATTTTGCTTCAAAAATTATTTTTTTTAAAAATTTTAAATTTGGGGGGCCAAATTAGTCCCCCCCATTTTATAACCCTAAAAATCCCCGACCTCAAGCTGGGCCCCCCACTTTAAATTTAAAAAAACACTTACAAAATTTTTTGTACCATTCTTTTATGCTCTAAAGGACTCATATTTACACAAAAAAACATTTTTTAGAACAAAATTTTAATTTCTGGGCCCAAATTGACTCAAACTACCCGAAACATTAAAAAACATACCGGTTTTCAAAATTTTTATTTACTCATTCAAAATTTTTATCCCTTTTAACACAAATTACATTTTTGGGGCCAAAATACAAAAAAACGAAAAAACGACGGGACAAATTTTATTTTACTAAATGATTTTTAATCAATGGGGGGCCAGCTTTTGGGTCAATGTTTTTACAGGGTTTCAAATAATAAAATTGGCCCCCCCCACATTAAATCTTTCATAAAATTCCCTTTAAATTTTTAAAAAAAAGGGTTTTAAATCTTATATGACATAAAAACACAATCTTTAACAAACCATTTTCTACGATAATTTTTTAAAAAACATAAAAACAAAAAGAAGCAGAAACAATAAAATTTAAAAATTTTTATTGGGGCCAACTTTTATTACGTTTAAATTTGGGTTAAAAAAATTTTCTCCTTTTTGTCCATTAGAAAATTTTTGGCAATTATTAGGGGTTTTTTTAGGCATCATAAATTTTTCCTAAACAAAAATTGGGGTTTTTACACTTCATAATCAGGGGTCCATCTTTACTAAAGCAAAAAAAATTTCCTCCTTTTAATTTTTCTCACCCCAAAAAACCCCAAATTTTTATTATAACCAATTTTTTTAAATTTAAAAATAAAAATACTAACATATCCTTTATTTTAAAAATTAAAAATTTTTTTTTTTTAACTGAGGTTTTTCCCCAAAAAAATTTACAATCCTCCCACCACCCCTTTAAAAACTCAAAACTTTCCATTTTGGGCCCAAAATAACAAAAAAACCCTAAAAAAAACTACCCAACATCATAAACCTGATATTTCCCCAAATTTCAAAGCATTCTTTCCCAATTTTAGAAAAAATATTTCAAAATTTTAAACCCTTCCTTTCTCCTAAAAAAAAATTTTAAGAATTTTTCCACACAAAAAATTATTCAAAAAACCACCGTCTTTTCAAGGGGCCAAATTTATCCTTTTCAGGGGGAAAAGCAAAAAGCCACATACACAATTTGACTGTTTATTTTCCACATTTTTACCAAAAAAAAGGGGTCAAAATTTTAATTTTAATTAATTTTAAATAAAAATTTTCTTTTAAAAACCCACAAAAAATTCCTAATAATTAATTCCTTGGGGAAAGATTTTTTTTAAAGGGCCAAACTATACCAACAAAAAAATAACATCAAACCTTATTTCCTTTTACCAAAAAACATTTAACAAATTTAAAAAACCTCTTATCTAAAAATTTTTTGAAAGAATGGGGGGGGAAAAAAAAATTTATTAACAAATAATAAGGATTTCCCGAAATTAAAAAAAATTTTAACAAATTGGGTGAATTTTTTAACATTTCAAAGCGCGGCAACCTCTTTGACAAATATTTTTTTCGTTTAATTAAAAAAAATATTTACAATAATTTAAACTACTTTTCTAACGGGGAATTGGAAAAATTTTTTATTTTAAAAAATAATATAAATATGAATCCTTATTTTTTTTATTTTGTTTAAATTCCATTAAAAAAATACCATTTAAATTTTTAACTTTTTTTTAAAAAACCCAGCACAATTTATTTCCATTTCCAATACTTAAAACCCCTTATTAAAAACAAAAATTTGATTTAATATTTAAAAATTAAAAATTTTATAGTTTTTTTAATATTTTAAAAAAAAATTTTTTTAATTTTTAAAGCTAAAAAAAAAAAGTTCATTTTTTTATTTAAAACTAAAAATTTACCCATACTTAAATAGAAAATTAATCAATTTTCATATAAAACTTTAAACAACCAAATTATTACCAAAACCCTTATAAAAAAATCAAAGTTATTTTAAATTAAATTTTTTCTTTCTTAATTTAAAAAATTTAAAATTTTCTTTTTATAATTTTACAACATTTGCCCCCAAAACAAAACAAAACAATACATTATAACTTTTATTCAAATAATAACTACATTTTACAATTTAATCCCCTTTTTTTTTTTTTCTTATTTCTTTAAATTTGGAAAACGCACTAAAAATTTTTTTGTAAAAAAAAATTCCTCTCTCATTTTCCGACTAAAAATGATACACCAAAAAACACATTTTTACAAAACAAAACCCGAATAGTAGGGAAACATTTAAATAATTTTTAAAACATTTTCCCTCATAAATTTAAATATCTCATTATAATTTTTTTTTAAAAATAAAAATTTTAATTTTAAGTTGGGTTTTTTTTTAATCGACATTTTTAAAATTTTTTAAACTATATATAATTGTAAATAACCTCAATCCTTTTTTAAAAACGCTTATTAAAAATTTCTTGACTTACTCTAATTTTCTACTATATATATATATTTTCTATATACCTAATTTTTTTTATTTTTTCATTGAATAATTTTTCAAACTTAAAAATCACCAATCCCTTCACATAACAAAATTAATTACAACCCTTTGAGAAATTATGAAACTTTTCATTTTCTTCAAAACAAAAAAATTTTCCAATTCCCCAATTTAAAACTATAACTGATCGTCAAATGCCCCCCGATTCTTACTACCATAATACACAAACAAGGGTCCCTTATCGAAAATTTAAAACAACAAATATTATAATCCATTTTATTTTTTAATCATCCAAATTCTGAAAATATTTCTTTAAAGCCAAAAAAAACGAAAAATCTTTCCCCCCCCTTCAATCAAATATTAAAATCATACACAAAAAACCTTGCTCACATCATACTTCGCAAAAAGTTTAAACAAACCCCCGGTTTAAACTTTTAAAAAATCATCTCAAATATTTTCCGGGAAAAATTTAAATTTTTTTCTAAATTACAACAAAATACTTTTTTATTTTTTAACACAGGGAAAAAAAAAATTATATTTCCCCAAACCACAAAATTACCCGCATTTTACCCAAATTTCACCTAAAAAAAAAACTTCCTCAAAAGAATTTAAATTTAAAAACACGCCCCTCCAAACGGGAAAAAATAACCTTTAACCTACAATTTATTTCAACAACCCAAAATATTCCACTTTTTTTTAAACAAAAATTTTTAATCTTAATTTAAAAAAAAACCAAAAAATTCAAAATAACTACCCCATAAATTTTTTCAATTTAAGAAAACAAACCTACTCTCTTTATTTTAAAATTTATAAAAAAACACCAAAAATTCAAACAAAACTCTTTTTTAAATATTTTTTTCCAACAACAAGGATTGGGCCATCTCTTAACCTAAAATATTAATTAAAGTATACCCTTTTGTAATAAAATTCCTTCTTTTCCACACCTAGGGGCTTATCAACAAACAATCGAAAGAAAAAGGCCCAGCATTTCCACTTTTCACCAAAAACTATAAAAAAAAAAATTTTTTTTACTTTCAGAAAAAATCCTAAAACAAAAACTTTATTCCAAAATCAACAACTCATTCAAAACCAATATTTCTTTTTTTTTGGACACCTTTTGGGAATTTTTAAAAAATTATAGATAATTTTTGCAAAAAAAATTTAAAAAATTTACCTTTTTTCGAATTTTTCTACTCCAACTTTAACCCCAAACCCCAAAATTTGGAAAAAGAAACACCCTTAAAACCAAACAAATCAATTTTTATTGAAAAAAATCAAAAAATTTTTAAAATAATAAAGAGAAATTTAAAAAAAAAATTAAAAATTTTTTTTAAAAAAATTTTTTTTCAAAAACACAAAAAATTAAATAATTCACTTATATTATTTTATTTTTCTTTACCTCTTCCATTTTCCCCTTTACAACTTTTTAAAAAGCATTATTATTTAAAAAAATAAGTTTCTTTAAAAAAAAAACTGTTTTCAACATATTACTACAAAATTTTTGGATTTTTAAACAATAAAAATCATAGTACAAACAAATACCTTTTAATATTAATTATTGCCCTACTTTCCCAAATTTCAAAAATCTAAACACTTTTTATTTTTCAAATTACCTTTTCAAAACCTCTTTAAAAAAACCTTTAAAAAATAATTTTTGCTGTTTTTTTTTCTTTTAAATTTCACCTAGGGTGTAAAATTTAATATTAATTTTTAATCTTTGGGGGTAAAAATTTTTTTTTTAAATAAGTTAAAAACCCCAAAAATTATTTTTTTAAAAATTTTATTTGGGGAAAAAAAAATTTCCCTCACTTATTCCTATCAAAAATTCATACTCGGCTACCACAAGGGACTTAATTTTAATCCCCCCCCCTCCCAATTAAAAAAAATTTAAAACTAAAAAACAATCCTCAAAATTCTTTTTAAAAAAAATTTAAAATATTTTTTAAAACTAATTTTAAAATTTTCCATAAACTACCATTCAATTTTTTTCCCCAAAATTAACTTTTTATTTATTTGTAAGGAAAAGCCCTGACTTGAGGCTATTTTCAAGAACGAAATGAATGATTGAGGTGGAAGTAAGGGGGCATTTATTTGATTGCTAAGGGAAAGTTTTCAAGAACACAATGAGCAAGACAAGGTCAAGTGAGGTACAAGTCACGAGGCTTAAGATGGGGCAGCATGCAAATCTTTTCACATCATACACCACTTGACCCATTGCCTTTCTCTGCCTTGTTCATGAAAACGGGCCCTTAAATGATTTAAATTTAAAAACAGAATTGGGGAGTGAAAAGTAAAAATTATAAAAACCAAAAAAAAATTAAAGTCACTAATTCGTGAAACATGATTGCATTTTACGAGCAAGCCTCTGTCTCAATTATTCCTCACACACATATCACACGATCGATTTTGTTTTTTTGCAAGTAAACAAACTTTTTGGAGTTGCATAGTGGGCCCCACTACTTTTTACTTCTTTGATCACTTCTCACTTCTGAAGAGTGATGAGTAAGCCTCAGTCGGGGGTGGGGTTTTGGTGGGGCAAACAACCACCGAAATTTATGAACAAAATATAATTTATGGCTTTATTTATAGTTAAAACAATACAAATTAATGTACAAGTACAAATTAGGGGGCTGTGTTACCATAGAAAGCACTTCAGAGATCTTCTAGAGGTGTTTTAAAAATCTAGGGTTTTTTTCTATCCCCTGCAGTTATGGTTTTATATTGACGTAAAAAAAACACTACACAGGGAGCATCTAAAGTGTTTTAAAAATTTAGAATTTGTCCTAGCCTCCGGCAGTTAGGGGGTTATGTTGCCATAAAAAAAACACAACCTTCAGATAGCTTCTAGAAACCGATTAGAATTTTTTCTAGCCTCCGCAATTAGAGTTTGTGCCCACCAAACCCCCCTGAAATTATTGGCTGGCTAAAGGGCTTGGTGATAAAAAGTAAAACCCAAATAAATCAATGCCATTTCACACCTGAAGAGGGAGCTAGAAGTAAAGTGGTTTTGTTCTTTTCATACAGCCTTTAGATAGTAATACATACTAATTAACATAAATCTAAGGTATAGCGATAAAACCAGGATTTTGTAGGTTTCTATTTTTTACTGGGTAGTAAACAAAGAGCAGATCGTACAACCCATCCTTAGAGTTTTGTATTTTGGTATGTTTGTATATAGACCTATGTATGCATGTATGTTGCCAGTAAACTAATCTAATCGGGTCGAGATGGGACTTCTGTTGGATTCCTTATTTTTCCGCAAACATGTTTACCTAGACAACAACACGCTACCTGCTCCAACCCAAACGGTTAGTAAGACGTGGTGTAAATCAAATGCACAACACTTGCTTTCTCATCTGTAAATTTTACTAAAAAAAAAAGCGGGGGTAAGGGGTCGTTGGTAGTGATACTTTAAGGGTTTTTTACCCTGAGTACAAAAATGACAAATTATCCTAACTGGGATAGAGGGAATAATTTCGGGGGTCTTCGTATGTGCAAATTTTTCTAGCGCTTATTTGGGTGCTTCCACGTGAGAAAGCAAAAATTACATGATTAAAACTTAAAAGCGAGCGAAGCCATGGGGAAAATCTAGTGATGAATAAAGTTACAAAACTAGTGCGTAAAATTAATATACCCCCAAAAAAATTATCAAATCACTTCAAAGTATTAATTTCCCGGGACGTTGTTTTTATAATATACTCGTGCGCTGCAAGCTCAGTAGGATAATCCCAACACAATCTGAAATTCTAAATAATATTTGATTCCCATTTTGGTGAACCACTCAGCTACCTCCAAAAGAGAATCACTCCAAGTTAAATATGGGGCCTCGCCCACCTCCTTCTTGACTTGAGGTTATCTCGGAGTTGCTTTTGCTAGTCGCTCTCTTTCTATTGGGCATGTCAAGGAAGGACAAAGGGCGACGAGCAGACAAAAAAGAATAAGTAGTTCATGTAACCGAAAACAAAAATATGAATTTAAAGTCATGTTGCCTGACAAGCGGTTGGGTACTTTCTCGCTCCTGAAGTGGGCCCCCTTAAATCCCCAAGTTCAAAGGTTCCCTAGGGACTTTTTAAATGAGATATTTAACCCCGAATTTAAGGTTTGTTTTCTCAAGGCAAAAAAAAGCAATTTTTTCCGAAATTTACTTAGTGATTTTATTAAAATTTGTATCTGGGCACTGTTTAACATTACAAACAAAATTGATAACTCTCAATTTCTCGTTAAAATAACTTTGGGGGTACTTTACATAAGCATAAATGTCCAATTTTGATCATATCTCCACAATTATTAAAGATACTAAATAAATTAATAATAAAGTGTCTAAATATAAAATGTAATCATAATCGGTAGAGCAAGTTTTGAGAAAATCAATTTTTTTCTATTTTTGCCCTTCAGTAAACTACCCTTAAATTTAGGTTGGATATATAATCCCAAAAACCCCTAGTTATGTAGACTTATTTTTCTGAAAAAAACAACTTATGACATATTTGTGTAAAATTTGATTTATAAAAAGAGTTCTGACGATTTGGTTCATAATTGGTATCGGGGACTATTTTACATATATCAAATAATAATGTACCTTTATTTATCTCAAATAAATTAATTTAAGGTTAGTTTACTTACGATATATCATGGAAAATTTGAGTTTTTTGAAAATTGAACTTAAAGATTGAATCCAAAATGGGAATCTAGGTAATTTTCCAGGTCTAATAAGAAGATAAATTTTATTTTTATGAATAAACAGATAATTTAAGGATAGTTTACAAATAATGTATTTATATATTCGAGCAATTGGTTAAAAATGTATATACAAAGAGTGAATTGTGATTAACAGGATGTAATTATTATTATGAGGAAAACATACTTAAGGGTAGTTACTCAAATTTTATTTTTGAAAATAATCTTCAAAGCCATAATATACAATATGAGAAAGTCTGTGCAATTGTGTCGTACCATCTATTTGTTCTCTCGCTTCTTTTTTACCTACCCAAATACAGCGCACACCAGTTGAAACACGCTGCCTTAGGTCCGTTCAAACACCGATGTGAATTTCCTACAATATTATTCACCTTGATTTCAAAGCGCTGCGTTCCTGTTTTGCGGGCAAACCTCTTTATTTGATCTATTACGGGTAATGGAGCGATGTGTTCGATTTGAATCGGCGTTACTAAGCTTGCATCTTGATAAGTTGGTGGTACTGGAGCGTCAAGATTTGAAATTGTACGAGCACTTTGAACAAATGTTGCAGATACTTTTCTCAAAATCTAAGAACTTTTCTCAAAATCTAAGAGAAATTTTAAATCTAAAAAAAAAATAAAGTCAACCTCTTGAATAGATTTAGAAACGGTCCTTTAAATCCAAACCTTTTTGAAAAATGGTAAATATTTTTTGGTTTAAAAATCCTTACAATAATTTATAGAGATTTTAAAACAGTTTTAAAATCAAATAATTTTCTATAAAACACCGCCTTCAAAGAGCTAATAAAAAGGTGTGGATAAAAAATAGAAAGAAACATATATTTTTTTCCGCAAAAAACTCAATTTCAAATTAAGACTTACTTTTATTTTTGTCCATAATAGGACAAATTTAGATTGGGGCTTGACTGCTCAATGAAAAAAAAAAACAACAAAAATAATCCTTTTTTGCCCACCCAAATTTCGGAAAAATTAACACGGAGAGGTGTTAATTTCCGGGGGAAAAAATAAACTTGGGGGTGGGGGTGTTAAAACCCCCGGGCGGCATTAATTCACCAACATTTTACTTTCCCCCCGGGTTTTCATAAGTCCAATAAAACCCAAAGCATAAACAATGATCCCCTATGAAGATTGGTTCCAATTTTTTGGTTTAAATCGTTTTTTAATCTACCCTGACTGGTTGAAGGGGGGTTTTTTTTAAGGCCACTTTTTTTCTTTTGTATTTCATTTTTAACTTTTAAAAAGTTTCTAAAAAATTTTTTTTAAAGTCATGGGGCCCCTTTTTAAGGGAAAAATTTGCGTTTTTTAAGTGCTTGAAGTTAGAACATTAAAATTATAAATAACTACTCTGCGAAAATGTTTTGTTTTTTTGAGAATTTTGCTCCCCTTTTTTAAAAAAGTTTCTTTAAAAGTTTATTTTTTTTTTTTTTTTATTTAAAAAAAAAGTTTTGCCTTTTTTTCCCCTTTTTTTGTTTTTTGTGCAATGTAAATTATTTGTTACACTTCACACCTTGACTTAATTAAGATTGTTCAGGGGGCCATTGAATGTTTGTATTCTGGGGAGGGGCCATTTTATTTCAAAAAATTTTTTTTTATTTTAGATGGTTTTTTCCAATTTTGGGTTTTGGATAACCATAAATTTAAATTTTTTTAAATTTTAAAGAAGGGGTAAAAAACATGTTTTAGCTTAGGTTCAAAATACTATTTTTTTTAGTTTTTTTTAAAAGGGTTTTTTTTACTCCTAAATTTTTTAAAAATTTTTTTAAAAAGTTACATTGATTTTTAAAAAAAAATTTTTAAAAACCGGGGAAAATTAAAAAATACATAGGTAATTCCCACAAAAAATACTTTTATGTTTTTTTTTATTTTAAAAATTTTAAAAAACTATTTTTAAAACCCTTTTTGAGGGTTTTTTTTTTAAAAAAAAAACACCCATGGCATACCAAAACGAGCCTCTTTTCATGTTGGCGAAATAACCAACATTGCGGAAAGAAGTATCATTGGGGGACAAATCGCTAGCTGTCAAAAATCCAGTTTTTTAAATAAATCAAAAATTTTCCATTTAAGTAGCTCCTCATTTTTCTCAAAGATTGAGTAACCCCATTCTAACCCTTGACTCACCAAAAATCTGGAAGCACCGGGGGTGAACCGGAAAAGTCTGTTTATGTAGCCACTAGCCAGGAAAACCACCAGTGGGCATAGAGGGGTCATACACAATTAGATATAATACACCCAAAGACAATAAAGATATTATTTTTTAAAAATACTACTAACTCCATAATGTAAAAGAGAACACAATAATTTTTTTGAAATTTTTAAAGCCACCCAAAAATTATTTTTTTCTTTTTGAAAGGGTAATTATGTTTTTTTGGGAAAAATTTAAAGGAACGTGGGTTAAATTTGGTATTTTTTTTGGGCCCGGAAGATTTTTTTATTTTCCCCAAAACCCCCCTTTTTTTTCCCCCTGACAGAGTTATTTAAAAACAACTTTTGAATGGAGGAATGCCAGGGGCCTCCACCGGGTTCGGGTTTCCCCCAAACTGTAGGTCCTCCATTTCATCTCACAATCACCCACCCCCACACTTAGCTAAGGGGGATAAACCCCAACGGGTAGTAAAACAAGGGGGATAAAAAAATAATAATAATAATTTAAAAAATGGTTTTTTTTACCTCCGGCCAATTTATATGGCCCCAAAAAAGATACGACAATTCCCACTGGGGCCCTTTACCGTCCAAAATTAAACTTTGACGACAATCCTTCCCGGGGTGATCTGGCCCAATAAGCTATACGACAACCCCTGGGCCCGTGTCGTGGCCCAACTAAGCATTGACCAATCCTCCCGGCCAGTGATCTTTTGGGCCCAAATAAAACATACACAATCCCCCTGGCCATGTTTTTTGTTGCCCCAAATAAACTTTTGACGACAAACCTTTCCCGGCCCGTGATCGTTTTCCCAAAAAATTTTTGACACTTTGGGGGCAAGCGGGCCCGGTTTCCTCAACTGTAAGCGCTGTTTTAAAATTTTTGAAAGGGATTTTGAAAAAATTTAAATAAACCTTTTCTTTTTATTCATAAAATTTTTTCAAATGTCAGTGCCCTGATTTTTTAAAAACCCTTAAAAAAAAATTTTTTATATAGAAAATTTACTAAAAGTATTTTTCTAAAATAAATTTTATTCAAAAAAAAAAATAAAAACTGAAAAATAGGCCCCTTGCTGTCGTTTTTTTTATCCCCACAGAAATTTAATTTAATCCTTCAACAAAATGTAAAAAAAGGAAAATTAAAATATTAAGTCCCGTTACCAATTAGTTTAAAAAATAAGTTAAAGGGTTATTTCGGCCCTGGGATGAACAAAAAGGGGGGAAGTGGAGGGGATAATTAAAAAAAACGATATATTTTTTTTTATTGTCCCCACACGTGGCGACCAAAAAAACCTCCTTCCCCCCGCCGTTGTTCCCCAATTACACAAAACCCAAGGAACTTAGAATAACATAACACAACAACACTCGAACTGCATCATTTAAAATAATTAAAGGGGGGGCTATTTTAAAAATTTTTACAACGACCGGCTGCCAAATACTACATTTTTTTAGAACATTTCGTTTTGGGGAAAATTTTGTAAACCGGGATCGAAAAAAAAACCCCCATACCCTTTTTGAACAGTTCGAAAAAAATTAATCAGTTGGGAAAAAAAAAAAATCACCTTTTATAAAAGGGGAATACATTTTTATTATTCTTTCCATGTTCATACTAAGCCTGGATTCAGCTTCACTTTTTAAAATTATCAATAACTAAAAATTTTCATAATAAAATAGTAAAAATGATAAATTTTTCCCAAAAAAAATTTTTTTTTTTTAAAAAAAAAGCTCACACTTTTAAAAATTTAAATGTTTTTTGTATTTGTGCCTCCCGGAAAGCAACACTTTATTTTTTTTTTAACATTTCCTTAACATCTAAAACACTTTCTTTCTTTTTTACGTTAAAAAAAAAGGGGTTTTAAAGTATTTTGTAAAATTTTTTAGCAAAATTTTTTTTTCCCCCAATAATTTAGCTATAGCTGACCTATGAAACTACGCACAAATTAAAAATCAACAGTCCCTAAATGCAGGTGTGATATTAGGCTTGACACTCAAAATTGATTTTTTTTTTTACCATCCATACACTTCTGAGATATCCAAACTAATACACAGAGGGTAGAGATGAGGAATGTACAATTTTAGGAAGATTTACCCTAAATTTTAAACCTGTGCGATTCTTCGAAATTTGTTGTTGGGGAGTTGTGCCAAGAGGTCTTCTGGCTTATCTTGATAACACATTCTCCTGGTTTGAGGTGGATGCAGCATACTGTCACCTCCATAAAAAAGGAATATGGGGCATCGATTACTTGAAGATCAGAAAACAATTTTTTCTATATTATCTATACTAAATTATAAAGAGGAAAGATTTGATTTTTTGTTTTTAATAGATAAACTCAAAAACTCCTGGACCGTTTTAAAAAATTCTTTCACCAATATAAAACTACATTATCAGCGAGTAGCATAGGCTATATTTTATTTTGAAAAAATTTAATTTATTCCTCATAAAAATGTCGATAGTATTTATAGGCCTTGGAAAAAAAAGTTGTTGAAGGGAAAGGGGGTGGGAAGGGGGCGGAGGGGGGGTGAGGAAATAAATAATGTAGTGAGAGGAACGCAAAAAATTAAAAAAAAAAAAATTGGGGAAAACGGGGAGTAAATGAAAGTGGGGGAAGCTGAAAAATTAATTTGATTTTAACCATTTGTTTGATTGGTATATACATAATTCCTTTCGCACCTAAAGCAAACAAAATTATGAGGAATGAGATGAAAAAAAAGGATGGAGGATAAAAAGAGGGAAGGGGGTATACAGTGATGGTTTGGAATGGGTTTTTCAAAAAAAAGTAAAAAAAGTTTTGTTTTTATTTGACATGATGGATGATTTGAAGCTTTGTTTTACAGAATTCTTTACAATATTTTTTACGGAAGGGGGCTAGTGATATATATATATATATATTTTATAATATATATCCCCCTTCGATTTATCTACGCTTACCTTTTAATTCCTCTCCCCACCGTTCATCCTGCACAGAGGCCTTTGGCCTTTCCGTTGACGACCCTTGGCAACTAACCCGGCTTTCTCTGTTTTTTTATTGGATACCACTGCCTTGATCCTGAATGAAATGCGCCGGTTGCAATATCTAGAAGAAGGGGGGCCCTTAGGGATGACAATACCGGGTACCCTACTTTGGGAAAAGATCGGTTGCGTTCATGAGGGCCCGGACGTAAAATGGCACTTTCCTACACCCCCTTGCTGCGACGACCTCTATCTCGGCATGCTCTATGCGAAGATTGTCATGTCTAGCGTCGTATAGAGCATCTCGTCGGGACAGTTAACAGGCCATATGTGGTAGAACCAACTTGGGTGACCCTGGGTCTACGATCCGAGTATTGTGTAGGTTGTCCCCAATTATGGCATGGCGACAACATTGTCGCCGCTGGCAACGTACTGCCAAACACTGCTGGCAACTCACTGCCCGGCCCCTCGCAAGGTCGTAATATAGATAAGAGGCGGAAAGGGTAAGCCCGTCCAGCCCTGTCACTGTGGAAACCCAGGAAATGGTGAGGCCCCACCCCCGCTTCCTGGTGATGTCTCGAGACGATGCCAATGGAAACCTTAAGCGCGTCAGCCCATTTATCCTCGAAAGAGCGATAAATGGTGCAGCAAAATCGAACGTCTCTATAAGGAAATTGCGTGATGGCACTATTTTAATACAGACTGTAACTGACGTCCAGTCCTCCAACATCATGGCTATTACTGAAATACCGTCGAGTAATACAGCTTAAAATACCAGTAAAGGTGGAACCTCACGGGTTCCTCAATGTTTGCAAGGGAGTGGTCACTTGTTTTTGACCTCGACTGCGTAAGCATTGAGGAGATCTGTGAGGAGCTTTCCCCCCAGCATGTCACCGAAGTGTACCGTATTGTCACAAAAAAGAATGGACAAGAAAAGAAGACGGATACGTATTCCTAACTTTTGATACTCCTACCCTTCCGAAGGAGGTCCGAGCAGGCTTCCACGTGCTCAGGGTCCGGCCGTATGTCCCTAACCCTCGGCGCTGTTTTCAGTGCCAGGAATTTGGGCATACGAAGCTGCGATGCCTTGGTAACCCCACCTGTGCGGATTGTGGACAGGAGGCTCATGAAACACCATGCGGGTCTCCTAAATTACTGCGTCAACTGCAAGGGTCCGCATTCCGCCTGGTCTTGGGCCTGTCCAAAATGGAAGGTAGAGAAGAAAGTCCTGGAGATACAATCTGAAAAGAAGATCTCATATGCCCAGGCACGCAAAGAATACGTATCGAATCAAGCTCCGGTATTTCAAACTTCGTATAGCCGGATTGTCAGTCAAAATATACATTGCCCCAACTGCCATTGCGCAGTTAATATTGCTAAGGAGCCAACGCGACCAGTGCCATTGGTCTCTTCTCGAGACACTTATGTTAATGCCGCGCCAAACTTCTGTGGCGCCAAAATTTTTAAATGAGGCCAAACCGCCACAACGGTCGTCTCCCCCACCTATACCACCGAGGAGACCTCCTCGAGGAACTCCCCAGAGCCCCACCTCGGAGAACCCCCCAAGCCCACCACGGGGACCCGCCCCCCCCCCCCCCGAGCCCACCCCGGGTAATCCCCCGAGAACGCCTCGGGAAACTAAAACAAGGGTGGCCCGATGTTGAGTTTCTCACACCCACCTCGGGGCTTCCGGAGGTGGGGACGAGTTGCGGAACAGTTGAGGCCGCTAAGGCGAGTCCACTGGTGCCTTGAAGAAGGACCAGCGAGAGACCGCCGAAAAACATTAGATAAAAAAGCGTCAAAGGCCATAAAGCCTTTAACAAGAATCCGATCCCCAGTCTCTCCAAAATAAACCGAAGCCTCTCCTGAAGCGAGAGGACAGGAGAGACTGGGAAAGGCAAGAGGGCCTAAAAAGGCCCTCAACCAATTTTTTATTCTTAAAAAGGATAGTGAAATGGATTGCGAGGATAACTAAATTTCATACCAATAATTTATGTCGCTACTAAATGGAATTGTAGGGGTTTCTATGCTCGTGTAGAGGAAATCAAACTAAATTTCTTCCCTGCATCCTTCCATCTTGTGTTTGCAGGAGACCCACTTCCCCCCAAACTGACAACCCGATGCTTCGTGGGTACGATTGTATCGTACCGACAAGCCTTTCTTTGATCGGGCTAGCGGAGGTGTGGCTATATTCGCACGAAGTACTATATATCATAAGAATATTAATTTGTTTCTGATCTCCAAGTGATCGCTGTCAGAGTCCCTTCTTATGGAGGTAACCTTATGCTGCAGCTACCTCCCACCAGGTGAACGTGTTTCCAAGAGGACTCTAGAGGCCCTCTTTATACAACTTCCCGCCCCCCATATCATCTTGGGGACTTTAACGCGCATAACCAGGTGTGGGGGTCTAATTTTACAGACACCCGCGGGAGAATGGTAGAGGATATTCTTGTCTCGGGGAAACCTGGTTTTAATGAACACCGGGACCCAGACACACTTCTCCACCTTTAATGGTGTATCCTCTGCCATCGACCTAGCTCTATGTAGCCCAGGATTGCTGCTCACTTCCTTTGGGAGGTCCACTCGGACCTATGTGGCAGCGATCACTTTCCCATTCTGCTTTCACAAATCCAAGATCCTCCCAGTACAGCACGGTTACTCCCAAAGGGTTCTTAAACGTGCTAACTGGGATAAATTCCGAGAGCTCGCCGTATTCGACGAACCCCATTCTCCTGACGTCGATGTTAAGGCTGGGCACTTTACTTCGACGGTAATCGCGGCGGCGAGGGCATCCATCCCTAAATCCTTGCCAAACCCGCGCCACCGTCCTTTTCCCTGGTGAACGAGGAGTGCGGCTGGCAATTTCTAACCGTCGAAGAGCCCTGCGTATTTTTTCATCGACGTCCTACTTCGGAGAATCTGGAGTCATTCCGGATTCTACGTGCTAGATCACGCCCTATTATTCGAGAAAGCAGAAGAGAGTCTTGGAGACAGTTTATTTCTGCCCTTACTATTTCCACTCCCAACAACCAAGGTTTGGGATCACATTCGTTTAAAATACGTAGTAGCAAAAAATACCATTTAAAATATACCCGCACTCATATCTAACGGTTCACTTGTATCCTCCCCTATGGAGGTCGCCAATGTATTGGGCTCGATGTTCGCCGCTATTTATAGCACTGCGAGCGTCTATAACGAGTTCGCGGTGCATAAGCGCAGCATCGACGCCTTACTATTGATTTTGGCCAAAATCGGGGGGAGGATTATAACTCCCCTTTACTAAAGAGAACTTACCTATACCCTGTCCCAGGCGGGCAATACAACTTCTGGCCCGGATGATATCCATTACGAAATGTTGCGCCAACTGTCCCCTGCTGGACGGGCGTTCCTCTTAGACCTCTACAATTGTGTTTGGGAATCTCGTCAATTCCCAACACTGTGGAGGCAAGCAACCATTATCCCAAAATATAAAAGTGGCAAGGATAAATTAGAGCCAACTAGTTATAGACCGATAGCCTTAACTAGCTGTGTATGCAAAATATTAGAAAAAATGATAAATAAACGACTTATATGGTGTTTAGAATCCCGCAATCTGCTATCCAATATTCAATGTGGTTTTCGCCCTAACCGATCCACGGTGGATCATCTCGTCCGTCTTGACACTGCTGTTCGTGACGCCTTTCTCCATAAACAGCATCTTTTGGCTGTTTTCTTTGATTTGGAGAAGGCGTACGATACCACATGGCATTACGGCAACTTAAAAAACCTTTTTAATTGGGGGTTCCGGGGGAACCTCCTATTTTTATAACTAATTTTATGTCAAATAGACACTTTCGGTTAAGGTTAAACAACACCTTATCCGATGATTTTATTCAAGAAAATGGGGTCCCACAGGGCAGTCCTTTGAGCTGTACGCTGTTCGCTATTGTGATAAATAGCATTGTATTATTATTATTATTATTGTTTAACGGCCCATCGACACATCGAGGTCATTAGGGCCTTGAAATATATTAAAAACATAATAAAATCCCCATTGGGGAAAGAGATAAAACATTCACCATCTGAGACACTCCATAGGAGTGCTCAAATGGGCTCTTGGTATAAATTAAGTGATACACCTGCTAAAAAAAACCACAAGTGTATCACTCCAATAAAAGACAAAACAAACATATTAAAATATAACACGTTAAAAAGACAAAACATGTTAAAATGATAATACGTTAAAAAGACAAAACAACATTTTAAATTGTAATAAAACTGTTAAAAAGATCTCAATATGAGATAATATCCAAAAGAGCCACTTTATAAAAGTGACTCAAATGGCATTAAAAAGATCCGCCTGGCGTATAAAACGGAGTAAACAAATAACTCCATCCGTGTTATCGCGTAATAAAAAACGTAGGTCACCTTTAAAATCAAGAGCCAGGCGGATAGGGGCATATTTACGACACTCGACCAAAATGTGGTACACACTAAGGGGAGCATCGCAAAACTCACAAACTGGAGTTGGATCCCCTCTCAGTAAAAACCATGGGTCAATGATGTATGTCAGACTTGGAGTCTCGTCACGATGACCTCCTCTCTTCTAGACTTTCGTATAGAAGAGGGCCACCACGACACACCGTCCCTGATGAACCGCAGCTTGTTCTGAGCAGGGGTCGAGACCCACTACTCGTGCCAGGTGCGTAAGACCCCACGCCGAACATAACCCTTTAGGTCTAAAAACATGACACCCAGAATCGCCTCAGGAGGCAGGCGTGCCACCTCCTTGGCCGCCTGGTCCGCCAGTTCATTTCTTGAAAGACGCGATGACCAGGAATCCAGCAAAAGACGAGCCGGGTGCTTAATGAATCATTTTTTAAAATCTGTTCGTGAATCATCTGCACGAGAGGATTCCACGAGTAGAGAGTGGACAATGCCAACAGAGCACTCATGGAATCCGTGCAGATGAGAACGGACCGGTGACACGATATACAAAAATAACGATTTAAAAATAGCATATAGTTCTGCCGTAAAAACACTGGATTCACCAGGTAAAGCAAATTAAAAATTGGATGCTTCCACAACAAAAGCACATCCCACGGAGGCCCGTATTTTGAGCCATCCGTGTAAATGCGTTTAAAACCCCGAAAGCGGGTTGCGAGGAGCTCATTAAAGGTCCTCTCGTATAAAAAGTGTGGGGTGGTCGCTTTAGGGAACTTGGTAAGGTCAAAATGGCATTGAGGTAGGCGTATCTTCCAGGGAGAAACTCGACCTGGGAATGTGGGGATAGCCTTTGGCAAGATTATCCCACACGTGTCGAAAACCGATAGCATCCTGATCCCTACCGGCCTTGTACTACGCCATTTAGTTTCATATAAGACACGGTTAGGGGGATGAAACACAGGACGATAGGCAACATGCTGCGCATGCAATGAAGTTTCGACACGTAAGATGCCAGAAGATAGGACCGCCGGTAAGAAAGAGGGGGCTCACCGTCGTCGGCACAGATGCTGACGACTGGACTGGTACGAAAGGCACCAGTAGCCAGTCGAATGCCAGCATGGTGGACACTATCTAGCATCTTTAACGCCGAGGGTCTAGCTGAGCCATACACAAAACTGCCGTAATCTAGTTTATATCTGACCAAGGCCCTATATAGGCGCATCAAGTTTCCCTATCAGCACCCCAGGACCGACCGCTAACGACTTTGAGCAAATTCAATGCTTTGATACACCTCCCTTTCAGGTCTTTGATGTGGGGGATCCAAGTTAATTTAAAATCAAATAAAAGTCCCAGAAACCTTACGCTTTCTGAGACTGGTAAAACAACGTGGTTCATTAAATACTGGGGGCTGGCTGTATTCGCGTGTTCTATGAAAGTGGACAACCGTCGTCTTGGCTGCAAAGAAGCGAAAGCCATTACGCGATGCCCACGATCCAAGACTGTTGACAGAGAGCTGTATCTGCCTTTCAGCCCTGTGGAGACTTGACGATCTGCAATAAATTGCGTAGTCATCCACAAAGAGGCATGACCGTACAGGCATGCGCACATTGTACACAATGCTATTTATTGCGATAGCGAACAACGTACAGCTCAGAATACCACCCTGAGGTACCCCATTTTCTTGAATAAAATCATCGGATAAGATGTTATTCAACCTTACCCGGAAGTGTCCATCCGACATAAAATTAAATATAAAAGAAGGAAGGTTTCCTCGAAACCCTCAATTAAAAAGTGTTTTCAAAATGCCGTACCGCCAGGTGGTATCGTACGCTTTCTCCAGATCGAAGAAGACAGCCAGAAGATGCTGCTTATTGAGAAAAGCGTCACGAATAGCCGTCTCTATACAGACAAGGTGATCCACCGTGGATCGGTTACGGCGAAAACCACATTGAATATTAGATAGCACATTGCGGGATTCTAAATACCATTTAAGTCGCTTATTAATTATTTTTTCCAATATTTTACATACACAACTAGTTAATGCTATCGGTCTATAGCTAGTTGGCTCTAATTTATCTTTGCCACTTTTATATATAGGTATAACGGTTGCTTGCCTCCATAGTGAGGGGAACTGCTGAGATTCCCAAACACTATTATAGAGGTCTAAAAGAAGTGCCTGTCCTGCAGGGGGCAGCTGACGCAACATCTCATAATGAATGTCGTCTGGACCAGAGGCTGTGCTGCCGGCCTGGGACAGGGCGTAGGTCAGTTCATCTTTGGTAAGGGGGAGTTATAATCCTCCCCCAACTTCGACCAAAATCAATAGCATGGTGCTCGATGTTCCGCTTATAAACTGCGAACTCGTTAGTGTAGCTCGCAGTGCTAAAAATAGCGGCGAACATCGAGCCCAATACATTAACGACCTCCACAGGGAAGGAGACACGTGAACCGTTAGACATGAGGGCAGGTATATCGTTATTGAAATGGTTGCTATTACGTAATTTACGGATATTTTCCCAAACCTTAGTTGTGGGGGTGGATCCTGTAAGGGTTGAAATAAATTTTCTCCAAGACTTTCTTCTACTTTCACGAATGACACGGCGAGCTCGAGCACGTAGAATCCGAAATGACTCCAGGTTCTCCAAAGTAGGACGTCGGTGAAAAAGACGTAGGGCCCTTCGACGGTCAGAAATAGCCAACCGACACTCTTCGCTCCATCAGGGAACGGGATGGTGGCGCGGATTTGGCGAGGATTTAGGGATTGAGGCCCTCGCCGCCATGATGACCGTCGAAGTAAAATACTCAGTCTTAACATCGACGTCAGGAGAAGGGGATTCGTGGAAAACGGCGAGCTCGCGGAATTTATCCCAGTCGGCACGTTTAATCCCCCATTGGGGAACTCGTGCTGTACTTGGGCAATCTTGGAGTGGGGAAAGCAGTATAGGGAAGTGATCGCTTCCACATAGGTCCGTATGGACATCCCAAAGGAAGAGGGCAGCGATACCTGGGCTACATAAAGTTAGGTCGATGGCAGAGGATACACCATTAAAAGTGGAGAAGTGTGTCTGGGTCCCGGTGTTCATTAGCACCAGGTTTCCCGAGACAAGAATATCCTCTACCATCCTCCCGCGGGCATCTGTAAAATTAGATCCACACACCAGGTTATGCGCCTTAAAGTCCCCCAAGATGATATAGGGGGCGGGAAGTTGCATAAAGAGGGCCTCTAAGCTCCTCTTCGAAATACGTTCTCCTGGCGGGAGGTATATGCAGCAAACTGTCATCTCCAGAGCAAGGGAGACTCGGACAGCGATAACTTGGAGATCAGAAACGATGTTAATATTTTTGTGATAAATATTGCTTCGTGCGAATATAGCCCACCTCCGCTAGCCCGATCAAAGAAAGGCTTGTCGGTGCGATACACATCTTACCCACGAAGCATCGGGTTGTCATTTGAGCGGAAGTGGGTCTCCTGCAAACACAAGATGGAAGGATGCAGGGAAGAAATTTGTTGTTTAATTTCCTCTACACGAGCATAGAAACCCCTACAATTCCATTGTAGTAGCGACATACTTTATTAGTATAAGATTTAATTATCCTCGCAATCCATGACATTATCTCTTAAAAATAAAAATTGGTTGAGGGACTTTTTAGGTCCTCTTGCCTTCCCCAGTCTCTCCTGGACCTCCCGCTTCAGGAGAGGCTTCGGTTTATTTTGGAGAGACTGGGTAGTCGGATCCTTACGCGAAGGCTTTGTTAAGGCCTTCGAAGCTTTTTTAATACAATTTCTTTCGGCGGTCTCTCGCTGGTCCTTCTTCAAGGCACCAGTGGGACTCGCCTTTGCGGCCTCACCTGTTTCACCACTCATCCCGGCCTCTGGAGGCCCAGAGGCGAGGGTGAGCGACTCAGCAGTGGCCGCATCTAATTTATTTCCCCGAGGAGGGCCCGAGAGAGCTCCCAGAGAGGGTCTCCTCGGTGGTACAGGTGGTGGTGGCGACTTTTGTGAGGGTGTCGCCACTTGTATTTTTTTTGCATCACCACAGTTGATGCTGGTTTCTTTTGTTTGTCTTTAATAGAGACGAGTGGCACAGGTCTTGTAGTAATCTTTGCAATATTAACTGCGCAGTGGCAGTTAGGGCAATTTATATTTTGGGTGACAATTTGGCTGTAGGAACTTTGAAATACCGGAGCTTGCAGTGCAGTATACTCTTTGCGTGCCTGGGAATAAGGTATCTTCTTTTCTGTTTGGATCTCCAGGACTTTTTTCTCTACTTTCCAATTCGGACAGGACCGAGACCAGGCAGAATGAGGACCCTTGCAATTAATGCAGAATTTAGGAGACTCGCATGGTTGTTCGTGAGCCTCCTGTCCACAATCTGCACAGGTTGGCTTACCACGGCATCGCAGCTTCGTATGCCCAAATTCCTGGCACTGAAAACAGCGCCGAGGGTTGGGGACATACGGCCGGACCCTGAGCACGTGGAAGCCAGCTCGGACCTCCTTTGGTAAGGAAGGAGTGGCAAATATTAGGATATAACTGTCAGTATTCTTCACTACATCGTTCCTTTTGATGGTGATCCCATATACGTCGGTGACATGTTGGGGGAAAGCTCCTCACAGATGTCCTCAATGCTTAAGCAGTCGAGGTCATAGCAAGTGACCACTCCCTTGCATACATTGAGGAACCTGTGTGGCTCTACCTTCACCTTTAAATGATTCGATGGGCTCAACGGTATGGTAGTTATTGCCATTATTTTCGCTGTCTGAAGGTCATTTTCAGTCTGGATCATAATCGTGCCATCGCGCAGTTTTCTAATTGAAACCCCAGACTTGGCAGCTCCACTAATCACTCTTTCGAGGACAAATGGGCTGACACGCCTGAGGTTCTCATTTTCTTCCATTCGAGACATTACCAGGAAGCGGGGCTGGGGCCTCACCACTTCCTGGATTTTTTCAATTAAAGGGCTGGACGGCCTTACCCGTTTCCGCCTCTTATCTATATTACGACCCTGCGAGGGGCCGGGCAGTGAGTTGCCAGCAGTGTTTGGCAGTACGGTGCCAGCGGCTACAATGTTGTCGGCCATGCCATGATTGGGGACAACCTATACAATACTCGGATCGTAGACCCAGGGTGACCCAAGTTGGTACTACCACATATGGCCCTGTTAACTGTCCCGACGGAGGCCCTATACGACGCTAGACATGACAACCTTCGCATAGAGCATCGCCGAGAGAGAGGTCATCGCAGCAAGTGGGAGTAGGAAAGTGCCAATTTTACGTCCGGTCCCTCATGAACGCAACCGATCTTTTCCCAAAGTAGGGTACCCTTCTATTAAGGTATTGCAACCGGCGCACTTTCATTCGGGAGCTCAAGGCAGTGGTATCCAATAATAAACAGAGAAGAGCCGGGTTAGTAGCCAAGGTCGTCAACGGAAAGTCCAAAGGCCTCCGTGCAGGATGAACGGCAGGGGGAAGGGAAAAAAGAAGTAGAGATAAAGCGAAGGAGGAAGATTGAAAAAATGGGTGAAAGTGAAGAAAGAAGAAAATGATGTGAAAGGAAAGAGTTATGATAGGGTTGGCCTGCACGAGGTACATCCTGCACAGATGCCTCCCCTTTTAGTCGCCTCTTACGACAAGCAGGGGCTACTGTGGGACTATTCTAAACCCCGTCCCGCAGGGGGGAAGAATCCTGTAAAACAAAGCTTCAAATCATCCATCATGTCAATATAAAAACAAAACTTTTTTTTTTACTTAAAAAAAAAAATACAGTCCTACCATCACTGTATAGCCCCCTCCATCTTTCTATCCTCCCTCCTATTTTCATCTCATTCCTCTATAATTTTGTTTGCTCTAGGCGCGAAAGGAATTGTGTATACACCAATCAAACAAATGGTTAAAATCAAATTAATTTTTCAGCTTCCTCGACTTTCATTTACTCCCCTCGTTATCCCAAATTTTATTTTAATAATTTTTTTTTGCATTCCTCGTCACTACATCTATTTCTCTTTCTCCCCCCCAACTCCCCGCCCCCTTCACCAACCCCACTTTCCCTTCAACAACTTTTTTTTCCAATGCCTATATAATATATTATCGACATTTTTATGAGGAATAAATTAAATTTTCAAAATAAAATATAGCCTATGTTACTCGCTGATAATGTAGCTTTATATTGGTGAAAGAATTTTTAAAATGGGTCCAGTAGTTTTTGAGTTTATCTATTACAAACAAAAAAACAAATATTTCCTCTTTATATTATTATTATTCAGCACTGCGTCTTACTACCCGTTCGGGTTATACGCTTAAGTACTGATTACACTAATGGATTAGGAATTGGGAAGGTTGAATTAAAGAAAGTGAACCCGCATTTGCGTGGAGGGAGAGTGGAAAACCATTTAGGAAATAACCACCCCCAGTTCACCCGACCGAGATTCGAATCTCGATCTCCCCGTCCTCAGCAGTCGGGCTCAACACGACAAGCGCGTTAGCCAACTACGCCACAGAGGAGGGTTCCTCTTTATAATATTAAGTATAGATTGATGACTAGTTATGGCAGGTTTTAACTCATTTACGAACTATGCGGCATACACTTTTAATCGGGTTATTAGTGTGTTGCTTTATAATATACCTTACTAAGGGCATCTTTAACCAAGGGGAGGGGCCTGGGGGACCACAAATATCGAAAAAAAAAGGATTGATATCGAAAGTAAACTATCGATATTTGTAAAGTATCGATACTTTTTCGACATCCCTGTTAGATGAGCTCATTGATATAAATCTGCGTTAGATAACCTATGGCTCGCGAGCCACCCACCGACTGATTTTAGCTGGCCCGCAAAAGATTTAGTAAACAAAAATTGTGTTCATAAAAATATATATTTAAAAAAAATAATTGGGGTCTTAAACGTGAACTTTCTAAACTGACAGTTTATAACTCATGTAATGATATAATCAAACTTAAATCTAGAATAAACACAACATTCAGTCCCCGGCCGTTAATTTATCACTGTTATTATTATTATTAGCACCGCGTCTTACTACCCATTCGGGTTATACGCACTTACGCTAATGTGTAATGGTAGGGTGATTGTGAGATGAAATGGAGGACCTACAGTTTAACGTGGAATCCGAACCACGGTGGAGACCTGGCATTCCCCACATTCACAAGATGTCTTGTCAGAGGTGAAGGAAGGGTTTGGTAATCAGATAAATCTTTGCCGGGACCGAGGATTGAACCCCGGCCGCCAGCACTGAAGTCTGACACCTTACCCCTAGACCACCAGGTCACCAATTTATCACTGTTAAAGGGGAAACCCACATTTCACCAATAATACATTTTTTCAGTCATCCAGCGTTTCGAACCCGGTGCTCTTAACTCAGTAGACAAACATGCTACCAAACTAGCTAAAATATCGGAGCTTAATGAAAATAAAATGGTAAATTATTGCATATAAAGTTAAAACTATTTTTTTTTCAAACCCTGACATAAAATTATTTTTCTAAACCACATACACCCCTCGAAATCAAATGGGTTGCCGACCCCTGATGGCATGGTTGTATTATCTGTCCCCTCACCTTGTCTCACGTAAAAGGGTTGACGTGCCTTTCAGCCGCCACTCGGCCCCAGAATATGACATGTAGATAACGCCGCCGACTCGTGTGGGGGACGGCCTTAATTACTCATCGCGCATTATCTTCACTTTGCGACGACACCGGCTTCTCATTAGGAATTGTCCACGTATTTAACGTGACTCAATAGGACAAACCAATACTTATATACACGCACGGGACACTTTGTTCTAGCATACACTCTGTTCGAATGGAAATGACGATTGTAATTGCTTTTAACGGCTACGGACATGAAATATTGATCCCTTAAAGTGCTCGTTTCTGGCTTCACTTTTATACGATCATGTAACGAATGTTTGTCTGAATGTAATAGAGTGGTCTCCGTTGGGACACATTCCTACTGGTTATGAGTCATTAAATGGTGTTATATGTACTTAATATTTTCTAAATCGAATATATCTCAATCATCGTGCGAGATATGTTTCTAGGAAATTAATCAAATTATCATCATGAATGAACTACTGTTTTCCTACTCTTGATCAGGGCTGTGTTCATTTAATTACTTTAATTAGTTAAAGGTGAATGTGGTGGAATTGATTAAATGTCCCTAAATTCACGTAGAACGAAATTGAGAAACAATTCCTCGGTATACCCCGACGGGATTCGAACTCCAACCTTCCCGTTACTGGCAAACCGGGCAAGATGAGCTTGAAATTTAGGCCGCGTACTCACTGACGTTGGTATATATATATATGGGCAGGGATTGTGTGTGTGTATATATATATAAATACTAATAATATATATATATATATATATATATATATATATATATATATATATAATACTATTAATAACGACGATAGTAATATATTGTAATAATACTAATTATCATGAAAATTATAATTGGTACCAAAAATGCTAACAAACATACAGTCAACATGGAATTATACTTCTTAACAATTATATGAGTACAACCTCTTTATAGGATATTACCATTCCGATAAATACAAGCAAATAAAAACCCATGCCATTAACTCCCGCTCAATTTCTAATAAAGGAGTGTATACAATCGGCAAATACTCTAATTATTATGGTAAACATGAACTGAGATGTACCATCTTCAAATTGTTTAATTTGCTACCACCGCGTCTTACTACCCGTTCGGGTTTTACGCACTTACACTAATGTGTAATGGTAGGGTTATTGTGAGATGAAGTGGAGGACCTACAGTTTAACGTGGGATCCGAACCATGGTGGAGGCCTGGCATTCCACACATTCACTAGATGTCTTGTCAGAGGTGAAGGAAGGGTTTGGAAATCAGATAAATCTGTACCGGGACCGAGAATTGAACCCTGGATCCCCAGCACAGAAGTCCCCAAATTATTTAACCTACTACCATCAATTATTATATTATAATAATACTAATAATAACGACTATAGCATTGTCCTATATATCATTTCTGTTAAAATCCCATTTTCTCAACTAATACAAAACCTACAGCGATGAATAAGGTATCAGTGGATAGGATTTTTTACCAACTTCTGACATAGCATACTCAGTTTGTGTTAAAACACATGGTTTGTTTAAAATTTACGTTAAAAGAAAAATCTAACAATATTTTTATATCAATTACCGAAAATAAACTCTCTTTGCTATTTTGTGTACACACTTCACTGAGTATTTAATTTAAACAACCTAACAAAATACTAAACCATTATTTTCTTAAGCGGGAGGGAAAGGTTGTGCGAACATTTCACAAGGGTTTACTGGTATTACAGTAATACTAATCATGATAATATACTACCTATTTTACCCGCCTCGGTGGCGTAGTTGGCTAACGCGCTTGTCGTGTTGAGCTCGACTGCTGAGGACGTGGAGATCGAGGTTCGAATCTCGGTCGGGTGAACTGGGGGTGGTTTTTCCTAAATGGTTTTCCACTCTCCCTCTACGCAAATGCGGGTTCACTTCCTTTAATTCAACCTTCCCAATTCCTAATCCATTAGCGTAATTAATACTTAGAGCGTATAACCCGAACGGGTAGTAAGACGCGGTTATTATACTACCTATTTTAAATCGGTTTTAACATAGACTATTGATTAAACATAAATAATGCTAAGTATTTTAAGAGCACTTTTGAAGCACAGTCAAATCATATCAAGTCATATCAACTCATGACTTGCAACTAACAGTCAATACACTTACGATAGGAAAACCAAACTTAAACATATTTTTATACTCACTTTCCTGGGATAAAACCATGATCCCTAAGTCCTGTAACTAACTACCTTTCTAACCGTTTGGTCGCTGTGATATCATTTTTTTTTTTCCACCACGTCTTAGCACCTGTCCGGGTTAAAGTCTGGGACTTTATTAAATGCGAGCCAATATTGGTAATCGCAGCTCAGTGGGTCAGTATTTGTTAAGCTCTTAATGTAACAAAAGGCGTTTTTGTGAAAGTTTATCCCTTAAATGGTCGTTCGATGAAAGATAAACAATTTAAGTGGAAAACTGTGAGTGCATTAAGTTTGATCTCAAATAATCCATTAGTTTAAAAGTTATAAGGGAGACACACAGTCAGACAAAGACCCATTACATTAATGTTTTCCCTGTGTAGTAGGAACTGTAATATTACTTGTGCTCCATAGAATGTTTCTTAGCACAGTATAAAAGTTACTCGATAAAAAGAAGAAAAAACCTTAAGATTATCTCTTTATAGCTGACTCTGTCTCATTACGACACATAATGCGTCTTCCTGGTACATTAACGGAATGAGTGTGGAGTTTAGTTTGAGCATTCTTCGCTCAAGTATTGCGATTAGAAGGCTCGCAGCACTTCAATAGGAGCTTGATGTTACCGAAGCAAAATAAGTTTGGAAGTCATCCAAACACCAGTTAACAAGACTGCCAACTGCTCCACGGGGAACGACCAATGGAAACGAGTTTACCAACTTCTCCAAACAAACATTCTCTATCCTAACTGGTACATCTGGGAGTTGTTTTTATCAACATTTCAAACAAAAAGGCGTCCGGTGATACTACCTTTCACCGTGTTCGTGTATGTGCAGGATTTTGAAGAAACAATGATTAAGTACTTTTACAAGTTCAAATGGGTTGATTATTAATTGGTGAGGTTCTAATGTTAAAACACGTACAAGATCCGGGTTTTAGAATAAGGTAACATAAATAGTGTATAAAAACATGGACCCAGCCTCTATCAAAAGCAGACTTCAAAAATATTTCATTTTTACTGGTGTATTCACTTTTGGCAGCTTTGACAGGTGAAGAATTGATTTTTAGGTTTATTTTTCCAGTTGAGATAGAAAAAAAAAAAAGATCTGTGTTGAAACACTCGATATTACATTTTTATTTCAATGGAGAGTTCTATGAATTACTCGTAAAATTGTGTAGAGTTTTTAAAAGCGAAATATTCAGAAAATTATAGAAAGTTACTTCTTTTTTGAAATGAAGTTTTAATATTTCCCTATGTTCTGCTTTTGTAATGACACGTTTACGCACAGTGAAGGTTCGACGTACATTTGAAATATATGCCCGGACAGGGAATCGAGTCCCAGACCTTTGACTTAACACACCTTGTAAAGTACTTGCCTAAGCAACCTCTGTCTAACACTCGTTCACTCTCTGTACTGGATGGAGGGACAATGCTCTATAAAGTTCGATGGGACTTAACAAATAGTTGGGAATCAGGTCAACATCTTTATGACAATGACAAAGTAAAACTTGTGTTCGATTGGCATGTAGAGGCTTCAACTGAATATAACGAGAACCATATAAGAGCAAGATATACTGTAGTGTAAGAGCATAATTATTTTAAGGTTTATTCTGGCAAGATGTTAACCCACGCTTGTACATTTCCTTGGAAGTCAAGAGTATTGGGTTGCCATCCTGTTGATAATAGCATATATCTAATATATATTGCATCCTGTTGACGAGCGAGCACGGTGCGACCGATGGCTTGTTGGACATAGAGATCAACAAGTTTAATAATAGTAATAACACCTTGTTTAGTGATTGGTTGATTAAAACGTAGGGGCGGAGCTTCACCTCACTTGAAGGGCAACGACTGACTAAATGACGGAGGGAATAAAATGTGATCTGGTGGTTCACCCCCGCCGGAAGGTCGATCGCGGATCTAAAGAAAGGTTTGCGAGTCCCGCTATCGTGCATTCTCCCTCGTCACGGGAGATCTACCTGGTTACCTATGTAGTAGTTTAGTCATCTGAATAGATTAATAAATAGAAATTATTGGACTAACACTCGAGTCATACTCTCCATGAACCGCCCATTCCAAACCCTACCACTCGGGGCAGTGGCGGCTCGTAGCTAAAATTAGTGGGGGTGCTGCTCCAGAATATTTTAGCCTTAGTTTTAAAATTGTGTAAAAGGGGAAAAAAAAATTATAAAAATAAAATCTATTCAGGAACTTGATAAAATCTTAACAACAAAAATATTCTTAAACTTAAATTGTTACAGTTCAAGATTGATTATTAATTTAAAAATGAAATCCATTCTTCTTGTTTTAATTTGTGCAAAAAGTTCAATAATTTTCTCCTTGATCTCTGGATGACAACTGAGGAAATTTTTCTCCATTGAAGGTATTGCAAGCACATTTAGTATTTCTGTTAAATAAAAGAACCGAAAAAAATGAATCAAATAGAATAGTCGGAAGCAGAATAATACTATAATTCTACACTCTTCTACACCTTATCACATTCAAGAATATGATAAACGGGTTTTAAGCACAACACACGCTGAGTAAAAAAAACTTCCTTCCACCATCACGCCAGATCCAGCACTGCGAGAGCAACAGTGCTCTCTCTACCTGGCAGTCCCACCTTCCTCCCCACTCCTCTTCTTTGTGCGCATGCGCACAACAGTCAAACACCGCGTCACTGGGACTGTGAAGCGCACAGTTCCATATAAAGATTTTTGTATCTTTTTCATAAACTGGGGGATGGCTACTTAAGTACTGACATTAAGCTTAAGGAATATATTTTACTACAAAAATAAAGATAAAATTAAAGAAAAAAGGACTCTTTATATTAAATGTTATCGATAATATCAAGTGGAAATAGGGGTACTGCAGTTCCGCAGTACCTATACACAGGCCGCCACTGGCTCGGGGTCCATCCCAACCATTTACGTCCCTATGGTGCCACGGCATTGTGTAGTTTAGTGTTGGCTACTGGTCACCCAAATAAAACGGGGGACATTATAGTATCTCCAAATATCCCAGAAACTGCAGACATTTACAACAACCAAATTGCTTTTTTAGCTAATCCTTAAAACGAGAACAAACTGATAGGATAGATAGGTTTATTTGTCACTCAAAGGCTAATGGTCATGTCACTCGAAAGGCTTCTGCCAATGTTGACACTATTTTTGTGGCTGAAGCGCTGCAACTGGCCTCTGATGGGAAAGTAGTCCCTGTCATAGCAGATGACACCAACATACTTAACATGCTTCAATACCATCCGAAACCACATATAGCCAGTGTTTTCCTTCAGTTATTTTAATTCAAAACACAAGGTGAAAATTGTATTGAATATTCGTCACGTTCATGAAAACATTGGGGAAGAGTTTTTTTTATTTACCTTGACTATTTGACTCAGTTTCTAACAATTTCAACCTGAGGTAAATTTTTCTACAAATGTTAATTGCTCAATTTTCTTGTATTCCTTTTATTTTATCTATATAATCGGCTATTATTGACTCCTAGTATTATTTAAATCTAAGTTCTAATTTGTTTTCACTTATTATTTTTGTATCATTCCAGTCGGTCCACCTCAGGTATTTTTGTTTCCCCGGTACCCTCCACACCTGGCACTCCTAGAGCTCACCATTACCAGTGAGCACCGGGCACTATCCAGCTGTGGCGAGCCTTCCACTATCCACCGCCTGGGGAGGCGCCCTATCGAAGATGGAGCTACGGATACCTTCTAGTGAAACTACTGGCGGAAAATCCTAAACTTAATACTTTCTTTGTCGAGCACCACGGTTAGTAATAACCCTCCTCACCAGCATTTCCCGAACGTATCTATCTTTCTCCTCTTTCAACACTTTGTCAACTATGATATTTAGCTGCTTGCATCCCTTCTAATTCCTTATCATTGTCAAAACTCCCTTCCCAATGAGGCATTCTTCCAGTTCTCTCTTAATCTCCTTCTTTACAGAGCATTCCAGAACCACATGTTCTGATGTTGCCAGCCCATCACAATCACATGTTGGACTTCCCGCCAGCCCTTGTTCGTGTAAAGAAGCTTTTATACAGTCCCTTGCCAGACTGGAAATGAACGAGCCCCTGAGAAGGATTGAGATGTTTTAGTTCTACTCTTTCCGCTATCGACGGTAACAGTGAAAATGTTCGCCTACCAGTTCCACTGGTTCCCCATATTTCTTGCCATTCCTCCTCAATGACTCTATCTATTCCTACCGAGGTTCTCACCCTAACCTTAGTCAACCTTTCCACCATCTCAAACGTCCCTCTCTTCAGCCAGTAACATGCAGCTTTCTTCCTAACCTGCAGGTCTAACGGTCTTATTCCCAATTCTGTGTTAATGCATCCGTAACCACAGATGTATAAGCACCAGTCATCCTCATAAGTACTTTCCTCTGTAAGTTGGGCAGTTTCTTCACTGGTAGGATATTCCTCAGCCTACGGGCCCAGGTGCTGTCACCGTACTCCACGATTGCCACTAGTAAGGCCTGGTGATATGTACTTATATCCTTCATTGGGATGTGGCACCTTCTCCATCCGATACTAATAATCTTATGCATTACGGTTAAGGCCCTGGCGCACGCTTATTCTATTTGTGCCTGGTAGTTCCTTTTCTCATCTAGGGTTATCCCCAGGTAACTTGTCGTGGCTACTCTCTTGAGATTGTTATTCTCAATCCTAATGGACGGATTTGTTTTTAATTTACCTTTGAACACCATATAGTTGGTTTTTCTCGGTCCCATGTTAAGCTTGACCCTTCGACACCAGTTGTTGAAGCCATTTAGTTCCCTG